>JALNIE010000347.1:0-21000 GCA_026122505.1 Aldabrachelys gigantea
GCGAGCGGCTGCGCCAGTTCCTGTCTGAACAAGAGCGCCTCCTGCTGGCCCGGCTGGGAGAGCTGGACCAGGAGATTGAGAGGAGAAAGGAGGAAAACGCCACCCACCTGTGTGAGGAGATTTCCCAGCTCAGCACCCTGATCATGGAGCTGGAGGGGAAGTGTCAGCAGCCGGTGCCAGAATTGCTGCAGGTGAGACTGTGTCAGACATGCCCAGGGCCCAGTGCAGGGAGGGGATGGCCCCTGAGTCATTTGGAGCTCAGAGGGTAACTCAGTGCAGGGAAAGTGGCCTGGGGTGTCTGCAGGACCAGGAACCCCGAGGCTGCAGACAGACAGGAGTTTGGGCTGTCAGGGAGACAGGGGGAGGCTGGAGAAAGGCTCTTCCAGCCCTGAGGCTCAGTTCAGGGGGACCAGTCCCCTCTGCAGAGCAGCTGGTGTGAAAGAGGCTCTGCTCCCGCTAGCACAGCCCTTTAGTTCCACCATCCCACTAGGGGAGCATCCTGTGGGGCTGGGGATGGGAGATCAGAGTGACCCATCTGGGGCAGGTGGGCGGGCTGCACCATGGGTACTGACTTTCTGCTCTATCTCTCCTTCCCCTCTAGGGTGTCAGAAGTGCCGTGAGAAGGTATGTCCAGGCTCCGTCTGCCCCTCACGCCTCGTCATGCTGGGAAGAGGCTCAGAAGCCAGGCTAAAAACCCATCCCTCTGACCATGGGACAGTCTCACCCTCTGGATCCAGCCCCCTCCATCGCCATTGCCAGGGGCTGCAGCCGCTGTGGCTGCGTGACCCACCCTGGGGAGGAGACTGGCCCACAGCTCTGGGCTGGAGAACCCTCCCTGGGGGCCAGGCCGCCACAGGGGATCGTTACTGGGGCTGGAGCCCTTTCACCCAGAGGGCCCAGCTGGGACCTGGCCCCAGCTCTGTCATGGCCCAAAGCCTGTCGCGTGCGAGGGGGTGCCTAGAGGCCTTTGGGGAAAGAGCTGAGTGTCCCAGGTCAGGCCCCAGTGGGGCAGTTTCCATGTCCCAGAACCCCCCACCCCATGGGGAGTGACCAGGCCCCTTGGAGGCTGAGGGGAGAAGCTGAGGAGTGGCTGGGCCTAGAGAATGGGCCCCTCTCTCAGCCCTGGGTGCGGCCCCTCCAGGTCCTGGTGGGGCTCATGGGCTGGGCCGGGAGCTGGGGTTGACACTGCCCGGGCTGTGTTTTCTCTCTGGACGGAGAGAGGTCCCCAGGCTGGGCTCTGGCAGGTTGTGCAGGCACTAAATTCCCTGGGCAGCAGAGGTCAGGGTCCTGTTAGCTCTGCCTGAGGCCCAGCTTCCACTCCCCTTTCTGGCTTTGGGGGGCGGGAACTTAGGGCTGAGGAGGGAGAGAAATAAACGCACTCATTTCCCTGCAGGGATGAGAAGGTGACGTCTCCACATCTGGCTCCCAAGTCCCCTGAGCTGGAAAAGAGAATCTGGGATTTCCCTCGAGAGAACAATCTCCAGGAGGCTGTGACGGGATTCTTGGGTACGGGATGCTGGTGGGGCTTTTCTCTCATAGTACTGGGGCTGGGGCAGAGGCTTCCCCAAGGCAAGCTGGGGAAGTGACAGCGCCTGATGTTTGGGTTATTATCGGTGCCTGTGTGTTCATATTCCCCATGCATCAGAGCCAGACTCAGACTCCTGTGTCCCAGCCCAGAGGAACCCAGATCCTGGGAGAGCCCGTGGGGTCCCAGCTCCCCTGGCTGCACAGAACAAGGTCCCGTGGGAAAGTTTAGATTTGAGTAGATAATTCATAATCACTGACCTATATGACCAGTGCTGATTCCTGCTCTGTCCATGGCCAACTGAGCACAGGGGCTGATGCTCTCGGCTGTATTGGTTGTTCACAACTGTCATGTATTTTGCTCACTCCGATTTGTCGCTCGGTGCTCCGATTCTGATATTCGGGTCTGGAATTCTGCAGTGTGAGTTGGCGGGTTGAATGTGGAGCCGCGTCACTGGGCTGTGATTGTCTCTGTTCTGGGGGGAAGTGCACAGAGAGGGAGCTGGGAGTTCACTTTCCAGGAGTATTTGTGCTGATTGGTTAAACCCAGTCACATCAGCCTTCAGAGAAATGCAACCCAAAAGGCCATGAAAAGGCCAAGTTGGATTCACTGAGAAACCCCAGTGCTCCTCATGGGAAGGGGCTGGTGGATTTCTGAGCTCAGGGAAGCTGTTTTGAGCAGAAAGGAAGATTTCCCATAAAGACGTTAATGGCTGAGAACAGGAGCTTGGAGTGAAAGTGCCTCCCCTGCTGTCATTATCCATGTGGCCGCACCCTCCTGCTGTTCAACCAGAGAGTCTCCCTCCAACGCATCCTGCACGGGGCCGAGAGACAAGGGGAGATTTCTTGGTAACGTTTGTAGCTGGTCGATGTGAGAGATGTTATCACAGACTCGGGGCTGGATTCTCAGCTTCCTGGACACCAGTGGAGCTTCCTTGATTGACACCAGCTGAGCATCTGGGCCCTAGTATCTGAGCACCTTAGGCCAGATTTTCAGAGGTATTTGAATCATTAGGCACCTAAACAGGCACCTGTTGGGATTTTCAGAAGCACCAAAGCAGGTTAGGCACCAAACTCCCATTGGTGTCCATAGGAGTTGGGCAACTCACTTGTTCTGACACTTTTGAAAATCCCAGGGGCCTTTCTGCATCTTTCAGTGCTGAAATGAGAAGCTGGCTCCTTGTCCTTAGTCCTCGTGGTCCCTATCACAGCATCTGACAGAGCTGTGACTGTTAGAGAGCTTATTCCTTCACTCTCACCCTTTCTGGGTCCTTCTCGCATGAACAGAGCAACAATACCCGAAGTGCAAATAATTCGATGTTTATTGGGGTGAACTTCCAGCAAGCTTAAATTCAAGTTCCTTTTCCTTATTTTTCGAATCCCAACTTACTTCCTGTTTGCCCCTAATTTATATAGTAATATTCTCAGCTCTACCTTAACCAATCATTCTACTAAAATTTACCTAACCAGTCCTAACATATTGTAACATGATTAGCTAACCAATTATATCCCACCACCTTCATTAGTTTACACCCAGCAAAATTAATTATACAGCAGACAGAAACAATCACAGAACCAGCCAGAGATCATGCAAATAAACATACAAAACAATACAGAAGTGAGGGTTTCACAACTACATCTATACAGACATCAGGATTCTCCAGCTATGTCTATTGATAAGTGAGTTCTTACCAGACAGAAAACTATCAGACTAAATTTCTAGGCTCTTTTCTTTCTCTGGAGGGGATAGATCGAATCACCTTCCTAACAGTCCCGGATTGCCTTATTTTAATATGACTAGTTTGGAGTGTGAGGATGTGACCATACATTTCCCAGTTTATGGCTGCTAAAGAACCAGGCCTCAGACTGTCACAGTAAGAGAGGCCACTGCACAGACAGTGATTTTTGATTCTCTCTTTTATACCTCTATAACTAGCTAAGTGATAAGAATACACCTAAATTGTTAAAGTATAGGCCTTTGCAGACAGGCCTGAATATCTATATCCTAACAGTGACTTCTAGTCCTGGTGACACTGACCCACGCCAGTGATGGATTTTTCTCTCTTTCCTTCCAGAGGGGCTGGCTGCAGAGAGAGGTGAGAATCCTGGTCGCCGTTCTAGGGCACAGCAGGGGCCTGTTCCCCTGTATGGAGCAGCCCCTGGACTGGGCGCATGTGACATGATCTGCACAGGAGAGAAACCCAGCTAGAAAACATGGGACAGAAAAGATGAGGGGGAGTCGGAGCCTGTTGAACCCTGCTGTGTTGTGAGATGGTGCAGAGCTGAGTGCTTTGGGGTGGGGGTCCATGTACGTACCTGATCCCCACTCCGGATGACTCTGCTGTGTGAATTCTCACCTCTCTCTCTCTCTCTGCTGCTTGTTCCAGGACTCAGAAGAGCCCGAGGGTTCACAGGTAACTGAAGTTGAGCTTGTATTGGTGACTCCAGCACCCTCCCCAGGGAGAGATTCACTCCCTACAGCCCCTCCTGGCACCGTTCCTTGTGCTCCAGACCTGGGAGATGACACAGCTGGTTGGGAGGGTTTACACCCCCAGTGGGGGAGGAGGAGGAGCAATAACAACAGACCCTGGAGCCTACTCCTGTGCAAGGATGACACAGGAAGGGGTGAGAGCAGCAGCATGACTCCAGCCCAGCCCTGGAGAAATGAGTCCCCATCCTCCCTGAGCCTGTCTCCTCTGCCTTGTTCATGGGAATTGCCAAGAGCAGGTCAGTTAAACGGGTTCCAGTTTGTGCCCAGACTCCTGGATTTCACTCTGGCAGAGGCTGAGCTTGCTTCAGCTGCGGTCGGTTCTTGACCAACGTGAAGCTAAACCTGATCAGCTGCATCCACACAGCTGGAGAGTCACACGGGTTTGCACCGCCGTCTCTGCAGCATTTTTAAAGCAATTTAAATGAACCCAATGCAGCTTTCTTGAGGGACACACTGTGGGGCTCTCAGGAATGGAGCAGGCTCTGCAGGGCCACTGGCCTCCTCACCCTGCTTGTCTGCAGCTGGGAAATCTGTCCTGTCCCAACCCTCACCCCCCCAAACACGCTCCCAGCAGTGCAGAGACATCACAGCCACTGTGGGTCAGACTGGACTGGAGCAAGGCTGATTGCTGTGGAGCCCTGCACCGAGCCAGTCTGCACCGAGATCACTGCCATAAGAGCCCCAGCAGTGCACAGAGCCCCCAGCACTACCCCACAATGCTCCTTCCCCATCAGTGACACTGACAGCTCAGGGCACTGGCTCTGTCACCTGTTGAGCTGCCTATATACAGGCCGATAGCAGCATGGGTGGCCCAAGGCCCCCTTTCCTCCCAGTGTGGGAGGGAGTGAGTTCCAGCCCCAGCCCCTGATCCCAGGGGTTGCTGGGTGTACAGAGCTCTCCGGGTGGAGACACTTTCACAGACTTATGAATCTGTTCTGGGCAGTCCCACTGCCCAGGAGGCCGAGGGTCTCTCTCCCCTGCTCTGGGGGTGAAGGGAGGGGTCCTGGGGCTGGTGTTACCTGTCCCAGGAATGGGGGGAAGGGAATGTGGACACAGACAATGTCCCTGCATCTGCTGTGAGGGCCAGACCCAGCTGTCCCGGTGGGTGCAGCCTGTCAGTACGGCAGGGCAGGGAAAGCTGGGCCAGGAGCAGAAACGCTGTCAGAGCTCAGGGTCCTGGAGAAACCTCTTCCTGCTGGGGCCTGCAGAGCCTGTAAACTCTGTGGAGAGCATCAGGGCAGCCCCAGCCTGCAGCAGGTGTTTGAGGAGTGCATGAGCCCTGCAGACTCAGTGGACAGCATGTCAGCGCCATGGGCCAGAGATCTCCCTGGAGAGGACTCACATGCTGTCCTGGCAAAGCCGGGGTGTCTAGATCCCAGGGGAGGAGCAAGGGGGATTGTTATTATGGAGCCTGGTTGTGACTCCAGAGCTAAGCCCAGGAGACCCTGATCATCAGTCCTCTGCTTATGACATTAAACTGCTTCCTCCTACAATGTCCCTTAATGCTCTCCAGCCTGGGGAGAAAACTCTGGACATTTCAGGCCAATCTGGCCTGGCCCAGGGAGAAAACTATTTGGCTTTGGGGCTCTGAGATGAGCTTTCTGAGCATTGTCCACTCTGGGACTCACCCTGAGTGACACATTAAGCTGACCTGTCCTCCAGCGTCGATAGCACAAGGTCAACGGAAGAATTCTTCTGTTGACTTAGCAACCGCATCTTGGGGAGTTGGGTTACTGACGCCAATGGGAGAATGTAGCATTTCTAGCATAGACAAGTCCTCAGGTTGTCCGCACAGGGTTTTCTTGCATCGGTGTAGCTGCCCCTGTTCAAACCCCCATGCAGACTTGATGTGCAGGTGTGATCTGAGACTGCTACCCTGTCCAGATTGCTACAGATGGTCTCTGTTCCCTGCAGTGTCCACTTAAACTCCCCATCACCCAGCCCTGCTCCCAACCCAGCATGCCCCACCCAGACACACTGCTCATGCCCTGGGGAAGGGCCTGGCTATGGGGTTGGCGTGGCTGGAAGTCGGTGTCCATGGGAACAGCCAGTGTGGAGAGTCTCAGCTGTGCCCCTTAGGGCAGGGCTTCCAGGCCAGTGTGTGTGTGGGGAGGCACCGACCTGCCCTTAGCAACAAACCCACCACACACAGCCCCAAAGCAACAGAGATTCCCTGGGGCCTGCATCTCCCTCACCCCCACTCTGTCCACTGGTTTCTAACCCTAACCTCACCCCTCTCTGACTCTGGCATCTTCCCCACTCATCCTCTCCTTGCTGGTGCCTGCCCCTCTCCTCCCTGCCCACCTGGTGCTTGGACCTCTCCCCCTCCTTCGTCCTTAATACCTGGCCCTCTCCTCTACCCCACCTCGCTCCTCCCCCATGTCCAGCTGGTGTCTGTCTGCATCCCTACACCCCTCTGCCCCAAGCAGTGAACATACCACTCTCCCTGCAGGAGATATTTTGCGTCCAATTCTGGGTGACTGATTGTATAATCAGAGATTAAACAGCAATTAATTGGGACAAAGGTTAATTTCCATTAGTCTGAGTAACCAACCTCTGCCCCCGGCACTACCTCTGTGACTCTCTCCCCAGTGGATGTTACTCTGGATCCAGACACAGCTCAGCCCAACCTTGTCCTGTCCGAGGATCGGAAACATGTGAGGCACAGCGACGAAGAAGAGGCTCTGCCTGACAATCCTGAGAGATTTGACACTTACCCTGAAGTTCTGGGCGCTGAGGGGTTCGCGGGTGGAAGGTGTTACTGGGAAGTGGAGGTGGGAGACAAGACTGACTGGATGCTTGGCGTTTGTAGGGATTCTGTCAGCAGGAAGGGGCAGAATGATGTATCACTTGAGGATGGATACTGGGCCGTGTGGCTGAGGGATGGGGAATACAAGGCCGTCACCCCCCCCTCAACCCCCCTCCCCGTGAGCGTCAGGCCCAGCTGGGTGGGGATTTTCCTGGACTATGAGGCGGGCGAGGTCTCGTTTTACAATGTGACTGACTGGTCCCATCTCTACACTTTCACTGACACTTTCTCCGGGAAGCTCCGCCCTTATTTCTATCCTGGTCACAATGCTGGGGGTACAAACGCGGCTCCCCTGATAATCTGCCCGGTCCTGGCTCTGGCCGGAGGGAATCTCTGTCCCTGACAGCGACACCAATGGCAGATGCTGTCGCCTCCCAGTGCTGACCATCCCCCAGGCCTGTTCCCATGGGGATGGTACAGAGGGCATCACCTGCCTGTCTCCCCCTGCCCCCCATCGTGACCTTGGGGTTCATTGAGCAAAAAACCAGTGAATGAGACAGGAATAAAACATAAAAAAAAACAAACTAGAGAGCTTCTGTGATGACCAGCTGTGGACAGCTCCCCTGTGTTCTCAACCCCACCTTCCAGGGCACTTCTCTAGATTCCTGTATTCATAATCCTGTCCCTTACGGGGGAGCAGCTCTAAATTATAATCTTCCACAAAGATATCACTGTGCTTTCCCCTCTTAATCGCCAGCACCAGGCCTGTGAGCTGGGAGAGTGGAGAGGGGCAGAGAAGGAGGTGGTGAGCAGGCTATGAGCTGTAGGGGGTGCAGGGGCAGAGGGGTATGCGTGCAATGTCAGGGGTGGCTGTGTGGCCAAGGCAGGGGTGGGGAGGGGGCTGTAGCAGCAGGAAGAGAAGAGCCCAGGTCACAAAAGGAAGATTCCAGGGAGGGGGGTGAGGATGTAATGAGAGCGGGAAGGGAGAGAGGCCATAAGGAGGAAGAGCCCCTGGCAGAAATGACAGAGGAGGAGATCCCAATGTGGATAGCGGGAGCTGTGAGAAGGTGAGTAGAGGGTTATGGGGATGGTGAAGGGGCAGAGTGGGCAGAAGGGGGGACTCAGGAACAGAGAAGGCTGGAGCCAGGGGAGGGAGGGATGTGAGGGCCAGGTCTGAGCCCCACCAGCATTCTCAGTCTCTTGTTCTGGGGGAGTCATTGAGTGTATGGTGGCTCCCGACATAGGGTGACCATCCGTCCCGTTTTTAATGGAACAGTCCCATATTTAAGCCCTATTGTAGGTGTCCCACCTTTTTTTAAAGAATGGGAAAATTGTCCCATATTTTCTGCTCCCCCAGCTGGTCAGTCAGTGGTCAGTCAGCGCAGCCCCAGCCGTGTCTTGTTTGTGGCTGGTGAGCGAGTGTGGGCAGGCGGTGGCTCATCAGTGAGAGCATGTGCTGGCCTCAGGCCAGGTGGAGAGGCAGGAAGATGACACATCAGGTAGCCCCTGGTGGAAGGGGCTAGGAGTGTGTGTCTATAAGGCACACTACATAAGGCCCTGGAAACACCGCCCCCACGATTTTGCCTTCAGATGGCTTAAAAGATACCCTCTGCCCCCGAAAGAGATACCTGAAAGAAACTGGAACAAAGGTGATTAACTACAAGGGTGGGAGGGATTGCTGGACCCAGACTAGGAAGGAGTCTAGTCTGTCAAAGAAGCTTATTGGAACATCTCTGACGATGAGATTTACCTGCATTTTAGTTTCCTACTGTATTAGGCTTAGACTTGAGTGTTTTTGTTTTATTTTGCTTGGTAATTCACTTTGCTCTCTCTGTTATTACTTAGAACCACTTAAATCCTACTTTGTATATTTAATAAAATCACTTTTGGCTTGTTAATTAACCCAGAGCAAGTATTAATACCTGGGGGAGCAAACAGCTGTGCATCTCTCTCTATCAGTGATGTAGAGGGCAAACAATTTATGGGTTTACCCTGTATAAGCTTTATACAGGGTAAAATGGATTTATTTGCGGTTTGGACCCCACTGGGAACTGGGAATAAGGGTATTGGAGACAGGAGCACTTCTTAAGCTGTTTTCAGTTAAGCCTGCAGCTTTTGGGGGACGTGGTTCAGACCTGGGTCTGTGTTTTTAGCAGACTAGCGTGTCTGGCTCAACCAGACAGGGCATTGAAGTCCCAAGCTGGCAGAGAAAACAGGCTCAGAGGTAGTCTCAGCACATCAGGTGGCAGTTCCAAGCGGGTCTCTGTGACGCAACCTGTCACAGTGGGACTGAAGCCCCCAGTTCCCAGCCCTCACTCCAGGGCTGAAGCCAGAGCTGCAGGGGGACTGAAACCTCGATTCTCAATGCCCACTCCAGAGCTGAAGCTGGAGCCGTGGTGGGGGAGGACTGAAACCCTGATTCCTAGCACCTGCTGCAGGGCTGAAGCCAGAGCCACAGGGCTGAAAGCCTGAGCCTTGGTGACATCCATGAGGCTGAAGGCAGGAGTCGTGGGGCTGAATCTTGGATCCTCGGTGCTCTCCATGGGGCAGAAGCCTCCTGAGCCCATGGGCAGAGTTAGGGGGCACTGAGCATGTTGCTACCCCAAACTGCAGTGTGCATGAAAGGGTATCCCGGGGGTGCTCCACACCCTGCACCCTTCCTTCTCTCTCTGCCTTCTGGCCAGTTTGGAGGCAGGAAGCTGGAGCCGGGCAGTGCGGGGCAACTGTTCCTCTGGCTGGTGCCATGGAGCAGGCAGCCCTGGTGTTCTCTCTTCTCCTGCTGGCTGCTCCTCAGCTCCCAGCCCCCTTTTCTCACACAGCCGTAGGGGTGGGGCTGGCAGAGCCTTCAGGGAACAGGGACTGCTCCCTGCACCCGGAGCTACCCCCTGCTCATACACAGGCCCTAGCTACCTCTCCCTGCAACCTCAGCTACCCCCATGCCTGCACACAGCCCCCGATGCCCCCTTCCCTGCACTCTGAGCTGTTTTCAGCCTTTTTGAGCTCAAGCCTCCCCACACACACACCTTTGAGTTACAATTTTTGGTTGTGCCTCCCTCCCATCACAACCCAGACAGGCGGAGTGGCCTCCTGAGGTGAGTCAGGGGGTGAAGGTGGCACTCCTTCTCCCGATCTGCCATGTGGAGCTGGCTTGAGCCCTGCTGCCCCCTGCCCCCCCAAAACAGAAGTCATACGCTTATACCCAAGACTCTCCCCCGGACCCCTGAGGCCCCCCCTTTCCCTGCTGAGCTCTGGAGTTTTTATAGCATGTTGTGGGGGCTACTGCATAGTTCTGATTGATTGCTGTTGAATACAAGCAGTTTTTCAAGGTGTCCTTTATTCAGCATAGGGAAATATGGTCACCCTAGCCATGGGAAATGGCAGGGAAGGAGCCAGCACAACCAGCTCTGTCTCTGCGTGGTCCCAATTCTGTTCATTGTCAGGCCACCGGGCCAGAAATTAAAGCCAGGAAAACCAGAATAAAGTACCATGGATCACAATGACATCTCTATCGGGTCTGTGAAATGACAGGGGTTAATGTCTCACCCAGCATTAGCCTCTCAGCACACAAGGTGTGAAGCTGGAGTGCTGGAGCTCAGCTAAGGCTCAGTGGTAAGGAGGCGGTGAGGCCATGTGGCTTACCCTGGAGGAGGAGTGAGCCCCGAGGGGGCCTGACACACTGAACTGATTCCTCTTAGAGACTGTTTCAAAGCTGGGGGCTTAGCGCTGATCCTGTGGAGCTGTGACACCTCCTAATGTAGCCAGCGGGAGATGCTGATGAGAAGCGTGTGTCCGAAGCCCTGCCTCTCTCACAGAAATAGGTGTCACAGTTCAGGGCAACTGCACCTGTATCTCCCCTCAGTGATTCAGCAAGGGCACCACTCACAGGCTCCCAGCTATTGCTTCTGTTGGGTGGAGACCCCATGTCATTCTCCCTTCTGACCAGGGTATGTCCAGGCTGCACAGTGGCCAGCCTCCGCTGTGTAATTCCCAGCAGCACAGACAGGTTGCCCTGAACACCTGCTTGCTTTCCCTTCAGAGATGGATACAGTGTAATTGCTACAGGAATAAATGACCACTCAGCTCTTCCTAAGCAAGCTTAGCTTTATTCTTAAGGTAAAAAGATTACATTAAATACAATGGAAGGACCTACACACAAGTTCATAAGCTCACGAGGCATCCCTCCACCCTAGGAGTTTCCTTGTGGTTCAAGTTCATCAGAGCTTCAGCTCAGAACGAGCACTCAATGTTATGAGGCCTCAGCAGGCCAAGTCCTCCCAATCTTCCCATAGGGATTGGGGCCCTTGGGGGACCAGGGTTCTGTCCATTTGCTGGACCAGGAAGAAGGCCCAGAGTCATTTTAAACTCAGGCTTTTAAAAATGAAATCAATTTTCATCCACCCTGAGTGTCTGATATTTCCTTCAGACCTTTGTTGCCAAAGAAAAACAACACTTTGAGGGGTGAAATTAATAAATATGATTCCTTGATTTGTGTAATCTGGATGAATTATTGTACCAATCTCAAATGTGTTTGTTTGTTTTGAAAACAGAGCTGCAGCACTGCCAACCCCAATATTCAAAACTCAAAAGTCAGTGTTATGCCCTCCCTAATATGTTATGTCTGTGTGGTATTGTCTCGTTTTGTGTTGTCTGGTCTTGTAGCTTTGATAAACTGTAAAATTGTACAATTTCATAGGACAACCCAGGAAGAATGAGGTATTCAGGAAAAGATGGAAACTGTACTTTAATTACTTTTTTTCTATTTTGCAGTGCCTGTTTTTTTATGAAAATAAATTAAAAAAATAATCACACACACAAAATCACATCAGGTCAAAAAACAGAGATGAGACTGACTTAAAAATAATGAGCTTTAAAATTCTAATGATAATGATACATTTTAAGTTCTCATTTTTTGCCTTTTGGTTTCTGACTCCTCAGGGTGCACTCAAGGTCATATTCCTAAACTTTGTCGTGAGGGCGAGAATTTCAGTTTTTACTTAAATGATATCTGAGATTCTCACATAATCATAAAACTAGAGATCTGGGGCTTTAGGAAAATTAGCAGGTAGTTCGTGAGATTTAAAATAAAATGCCAAAATTCACAAAAAATTGTGTGAGCTGACAACACTGTAGCTCTCAAAAATGTTCAAACAAAATTTTTTTCAATAGAATGACTTTTAGAAAAAAACATTAAAAATGAATTTTTGTATTAGTTGAATGTTTCCAAGTTTCCAATGAAATGAAGTTAAATGAGAATATATAGTTCAAATTGATTCAAAATAGGAATTCTAATAAAGTCCAAACATTTTATTAACCCTTACCCTATTCTTACTAAAAGAACAACAATGATTGAAAAAAGAAAATGATTGTGTTTCAATAATATTTGATTAAAAAATCAAATCTATAAAATATTTCAAACAAAAGTGAATTATTGTTGTGAAATAGTGTTTTACAATTCATTTTTTTACTACTTTTAGTCCTATACATATCCTCAGGAAATCTCTCCAATGACCGTTCACACAGTAGGAGAGAATCTGTCAACCGATGTATAAATATCCCTCTTCTTTAAATGTCATGAAATCCCTGTTCAGCAGTACACTTGAGCACATGGTCTGCATTAGTCACATGCTTAATTCCCCTTCATTTCAGAAGGAGAACAGGATGCAACTTTCTGTTTGGATTGACTGTGGAAATAATTTTCCTTTTTTTCTCTTGAAAGTATCAGAAACAAAAGGATTCAGCCCCACAGTCAGAGGTAGAAAATTATAACGTTAACAGGCAGAAGGACACAATAGCTGGGAGTGACACCGTAAATCTCTTCCAATATTCTCAATACAGGAAGTTATTTGTTACAAATCTCCCTGGGACATCACTGAGAACAAGATCAGTCCAGTGTTCTTGAATAAAACATTCCTGCAAAAGAAACAAATGACTAATTCAGGGGTTGGCAACCTGTGGCACGCGTGCCGAGCCAATTTTTAATGGCTCGCTGTTGCCTACAGCCTACCAGGGTCCCAACCCCTGCCCCGCTCAGCCTCCCCGCCCACTGCTCTCTCTCTTGTGGGGGTAGGAGGTAGAAGCTTGGTCTTGCAGGCAGCCAAGCTCCCCCCTCCCCCACTTCTTCCCCTAATGTGCTGCTTTCCTGCCCCTTCTTCTCTCCTTCCCTGCCACCGATCAGCTGAGTGCCCTTGTGAGGAGGGAGGGGTAGAAGCAGAGCTGCAGCCACTGATCTGGAGAAAAAGAAGGCATGGGCCTTGGGGAAAGGGATGGAATCAGGGTATATCCCCTCCAGCCCCATCGTGAGCCACTCATGGCAGGGGGCTGGGAGCTCCCCTATGAGCCGAGCACCCCAGCCCTTTGCCCTGACCCCTGCACCCACTCACTCACTCCCAGCCCCTGTACTCCCCCATGACCTCAGCCCGTTTCCTGCATCCCTCCAGCACCCCATTCCCTGACTCCTGCACCCCCCACACCCTCAAGACCACAGCCCTGACTTCTGCCCCCTTTCACATCCCCAGCCCCCCCACACCCCATGCCCTAACTCTTGCACAAACCCCCACGTTCCCTGAGCACCAAACAGGAGCTCCTGCATCCCCCCACATTCCCACCTGCACCCCTCACACCAAATGGGAGCTGCCCCAGGTAAGTGCTCCACACTCAAACCTCCTGTCCCAACCCTGAGCCCCCTCCCTCATTCCAGTTCCTGGCCAGACCCTACACCCCAACCCCCAGCCCTGTGCTCAGTGCACCCCACCCTCAGCTCAGTGCAGAGAGAGACAAAGAGAATGGGCTCGGACCAGAGAGAAGGTAGGTACCCACTGTATGTGGGCAGGACTGGCACCCTAGACCGTCAGTGGGCTGAGCGGGTGTGGCAGCCAGGACCCCGGCTGGCAGGAGCTGGGGGATGAAACCCCAGACCGGCAGTGGGCTGAGCCACTCAGCCCACTGCGATCCCGGCTACTGGCCCCTTGCCAGCAGGGGTCCCGGCCATAGGTCCCGCTCGGCCCACTGCTGGCCTAGGTGAATGGAACCCCAGGCCGGCAGCAGGCTGGCGGCGTAAGATCAGCATTTTCATTTAATTTTAAATGAAGCTTCTTAAAACATTTTGAAAACCTTGTTTACTTTACATACAATAATCGTTTAGTTATATATTACAGACTTGTAGAGAGAGACCTTCTCAAAACATTAAAATGTATTAGTGGCATGAGAAACCTTAAATCAGAGTGAACAAATGAAGACGCGGCACAGCACTTCTGAAAGGCTGCAGACCCCTGGACTAATTCAACACGCCACCCAAACCCCGAGTTACGCTGCTCCAACAATAATCTGAAAAATATAGGAATGTAAATCATTTTGAATGTACTTGTAGTGTAGTGTTCACATCACCAGTAACACAAATGACACAGGATTAGTCACTCTTTGTATTATTAACAATCTGGCCAGGCAATAAGCAGCGCACATATGGGGATACGAGGAATCATTTTGCAGCAAAATTAATCTACCTGACTGGCCCTTCTGAAGTTTTACGATCTCCAGGGTGTGATCAGACTCCATCCGTTTTGCTGCGATGATTTACATTGTTACTATTTCAGTTTATCCCATTGCAGGGCTAATTCCCTGGTTAGCAGATCGCGGCGGTTTTCCCAGCTTTCCCTCGCCCTTTGGAAGGAACCTTTGTGTTCCAAGCACAGACCTGGGCTCCCCTCTCGCAGCGCTGCCCGGGATGGAAAGCGAAAGTAAAGTCACACGGGGGTCATGTCAGGAGATTAGTGTTTTCTCTTAAAGAAACAGCCACCACCCTGCAGCGCTGGAAGGGTCCATGCCGAGCCAGCTGACTCCAGCATTCCGGGGGCCCAAGACACCCAAACCCAGTAATGAGCTTGAAGAGATTCTTCTGCCTACCTTTTTTGTGGACTATATAGTTAAGGCTATAAGTATGTCCCAGAGGTCACGGAATCCGTGACTTCTTCCAGAGACCTCAGTGACATTTTCTGCTTCACCCCGGGGCAGCAGGGCTGAAGCTGCCAGCTAATGGGGTCCCCAGAACCCTCAGCTCCCAGGCTCTGGCAGCGGGGGACCCCAGAGCAATAGCAGCAATGTGTGCTGGACCTCCACTCCCCATTTTGACATGGTTATTTTTAGTAAAAGTCACAGACGGGTCATGGACTTCACCGGCTTCCATGAATTTTTGCTTATTGCCCGTGACTTATCTGTGACTTTTACTAAAATTACCTGACAAAATCTTAGCCTTACTAATGAGAGCCTTGGATGTGTAAACAGGGGAGTAGTACCTAGCTGACCTTGCTGAGATTGAGGCTGGAATACTGTGAACAGAGGTTTGGAAGGATTCAATCTTTATCAGTCAATGTCGATTTCACCATACACACACAAACGGATGGGAAAAATCTTTCCATCAATAATTGACATTTACAGATCGGCAAAGAAAGAAAGAATTTGCTTGAGAACTTACTGGAGTTTTGTTTAAAGATATTTACTTTGTATATTTTGACATGTCATCTTGTAATGTGTGTTTTAGCGGTTATAAAGCTTTATTTTTTTTGTCTCAAGATTTACTGTCATTAAATAATTGTTGTCTGATTCTTCCCCCCCCCCCCCCAATTTCCTACAGCTAGGAAAATTTAAATATACAAAAATCAGGAAAAATGCTTAAAACCCATAATGTTTCCCTCTGAACATTTTATTTGACAAAAATGGGGGTAGGGTGGGGTGGAATGCTGAAATTCAATGGACAGTATTGTCCACTGATATTATAGACATAAAAATTCTACCAAGCCCCCATCACAGGGTGTGTTAGTTTTGTTTTTCTCCCTCCATGATGAACACACTTTATTACCTATATTTAATTCCATTTATTTCACTTTTCAGTTTTTTCCTGCCTTATAGAGCTGGGAACTTACTCAGCAACAGTTCAGAGCAGGCCATGTAAGAGGTTATATCCACAGCAGCACTTCCATTTTTGGGGAAGCAATAGAAAAGAGAAAATTGAACAGGAATAATCACCCAGCAGCTTTAACTTTGATGATGAAGCGAAACAACACATAAGGTATGGAAAGCTCATAATAAACATTTCTGTGTATTTCTGTGTATGTTTTAGGGAACCAAAATCTAGAAATTGGTAAGTGTCATTTTCCTTCCTCTGAGAAGAAAGTTTTTGTACAAAATTGGATCCTCATGTGGGAGTGTAATCGAGTCATCGGTCTGTGACGTTATTGATATAAACTGGGACCATATAGAACATGGGTTGCAACCAAGGTTCTGTAGTGCCACCAAATCCTATGTAAAGGGGGTCATATAAGGTGTCTAAGACCAGGTTACGGGTTACTGGTTATGATTATGCTGTCTGTATGTCTGTATCATTTTTGTAGTTGGAGTTATGAATATTGGCTGTACATGGTCTGTATTTCATACTTGTCCCGTATTACTGGAAAAGAGCCCAGCCAAGTTGGTGTCCACTCAGCTTAGCCTGCTTGATGGCCCGTTAAGGACCATCAACTACACAACTGACCCATCGAGAGAAGGCGAATACGCCCTGTGACTCAGCGGAGTATGCAGAAACTGGCCCATGTGACTGCAAACTCCATTTTGCTGTAACTTTCCATAGTAGGAACAAAGGAGTGTTCTTACACCTGGAAAAGTCTATATAAGGCAGAGGCCTCATCTCCATTTTGTCTTCAATCCTGCTTCCTACCTCTGGAGGGACTTTGCTGCAAGCTGAAGCTCTACACAAGGGACTGATGACCCATCCCAGGAGGGGATGTTCTCCAGAGATTTGATTTAAACCTGCAGTTTACTTCATCACTGCTACAAGCCTGAACTAAGGACTTTGCCATTACTGCATGTAATTGATTCCATTTAACCAATTTTAGCTCTCATCTCTATCTTTTTCCTTTTATGAATAAACCTTTAGATTTTAGATTCTAAAGGATTGGCAACAGCGTGATTTGTGGGTAAGATCTTATGTGTAGGCCATCGCCCCACACCTCGGTGAGATTGCAGTCAACCGCACCATCCCCGACACCGACAGCCCGCTGCGCCCAGACATCGTCGTCACGGACGCGGAGCGGAAAAAGATTATCCTCGTCGACATGACGATCCCGTTCGAGAACAGGACCCCGGCGTTCCGTGAAGCCTGAGCCCGTAAACTCGAAAAATATACTCCCTTGACTGACACCTTGCGGGCAAAGGGCTACGAAGTTTACACCGACGCCCTGATCGTCGGGGCGCTAGGCGCCTGGGACCCCTGTAACGAACGTGTACTTAGGGCCTGTGGGGTGGGCTGTCGCTATACGCGACTCATGAGACGTTTGATGGTCTCGGACACTATCCGGTGGTCCAGGGACATTTACACCGAACACATCACCGGCCACCACCAGTACCAGGAGTGAGCCGATGTGGCTCCACGCACCCACGGGGAGGAGGGGGAAACCCTTACAACCCCCCTACTAAACTACATCCCCTGAGTCCTGAACCCACCGATCTGGATTCCACCACGTGAGGGTCACCCTGTCCCCATGACCCGGCCTGCTTGCTCTAATCATGACTATGTGTAACCCGTTAGATGAGCGATGTACCCTCACTGCTCCCCTACTATACTTTCACCCCACCCACCGTACACCCCGCATTGGGGACATTACAGACTGTATGTACTATATGCTAACCCATAACCAAATACCAGCGTCCCCCCATATTCTGTATGTTGCCCCCGATGACTAATGACTGACATGCCAAACTCTGTGTATCATCTTTACTTAAATATTCTCTAATAAACATATTGAACTGACCTGGGTCTGGGGCTTGGTCCTTTGGGATCAAGAGAACCTTTTTCTTTTACTGGGGTGTTGGTTTTCATAACCGTTCATCCCCAGGACGTGTGGAACTGGTGGTGATACTGGGAGACTGGAGTGTCTAAGGAAATTGCTTGTGTGACTTGCGGTTAGCCAGAGGGGTGACACCGAAGTCTTTTGTCTGGCTGGTTTGGTTTGCCTTAGAGGTGGAAAAACCCCAGCCTTGGGGTGTGACTGCCCTGTTTGAGCAATTGGTCCTGATTTGGCGCTCTCAGTTGGGTCCCGCCAGAACCGCATCGTCACACGGTCACAGGCTCTTTTTGCTGGTGGGTTCTCCATCCCCACTCTGCCATCTCCCCCAAGGCCCTGCCCCCACTCTGCCCCTCCCCCAAGGTTCCCTCCTTTGAGCGCCTCCTGCCCACTCCTCTCTGCTACTCATGCGAGGGCCCCCTGTCCGCCACTTACTCCTCTTCACCCCCTCCCGCAGGCACCTCTCACCTCCTGCTTGCTCCGGGGGGCAGAGAGGAGCGAGTGGCAGGAGCTACGAGGGAAGAGACAGAGCGAGGGAAGGAAGGGGTGAAGTACAGGTGGTGCCACAGTCCCTGGGTGCTGAGCCAGCCCCAGGGTCCTCTCCCAAAAAGCTGATTGGCGGCCAGCTCTGGACCCCCGCACAAACAGCTGATCTGTGGCCAGATGGTGGTTGATGAGCACCCACTATTGTTGTCTCATAGGTGCTTGAGCCCTGGAGCACCCGCAGAGCCACTGCCTATGCATCGGTGGGTTAAGTGGCCTAGTGGTTCGTGCACTTAGTGCCACCTCTCAGTGGGCAGGTCTTGCAGTGCTGGCCCTCTTTTAATCAGAGGTGCAGTGAGGTAGGCAGTGATAGGGGAGCCCGGGCCCACCCAGTACACTGGTCTCTGATCCAGCACCCTAGGAGGATCAACAGTGTCTGGCCCCCAAAGGTATCCTCCAAATAACCCTCCCTGGGTCACTTCCTACCAGCTGTTGGACTTCCCCAGCTTCAAGTCCAAGATAAGGTGAAAAGAAAAAGAAAAGGCACCAAACCATTAGCCACCACCAGGCCTAAGTGAGCAGTCAGTCCCTCGGGGCGGCTCCTCTGGTGCCCTTGTCAGGAACCTTCTGGGTAGGTCTGTCCTCCTCCCGTGCCTCTCCCTTCTGAGCTGGGTTGCTCCCTTTCCAGCCCTTTCTCCAGTTGGAGCATGATCTGCAGGGCTGGAGGGGTGGGCTTACCTGGGCCCAGTACTGTTCTTTCACCCTGTCATAGGGTGACCAGACAGCAAGTGTGAAAAATGGGGATGAGGATGGGGGGTAATAAGATCCTGTATAAGAAAACGACCTGAAAATCGGGTCTGTCCCTATAAAATTGGGACATCTGGTCACTCTATCCTGTCATGCCCAGTGTGATGTTTGTATACCCTCTCGCTCCCCCTCCCCCTCAGATCCTGGGCTGCGGTGTCCTGGGGCTGGTTTGTGTCCCCATCATCCTGTGATAAGTCCATGTATCAATTTTCTGTGCCTGAACGACGTACCAGTTGAAAGCTCTATGGCTGTAATGAGAGATGCCGCTGCATAATGCCTGGGTTATGGCCTATCATTGACTTCAGTGGTGCATGGTCAGTTACTACGCGGGAGGGCTGTCTCCACAAGTAATAGCATAGGGCATTAATGGCTTGTTTCACCTCCAGGGCCTCCTTTCGATGACCTATTAATCTACCTCATGTAGGAATAACTTCCTGCTGAGATAGAGAACAGGGTGTTCTCTGAATTCCTGATAAGATAGCACTGCTCCGAGTCTGACAGCAGGCACATCTGTTGGGAGAATAAAGGGCTTTGAGAAGACTGAGTGGAATATTACTGGCTCCTGGGTCAACAGGACTCGTAGTGCCCTAAATGCCTTGTCACAGCTTTGGGTTCAGTGGATCCTTTTGTGGGCAGTGTCATTAACCAGATCTGTCAATTGGGCAGCCATAGTAGCAAAGTTTGGGATGAACTGTCAATAGTATCCCATTAATCCCATAAACCATTGAACTTGTTTCTTTGTCACTGAGTGGTTAGAGAGGTTGAAGTGTTCTCCCACTGGTTTTTGAATGTTATGATTCCTGATGTCAGATTTGTGTCCATTTATTCTTTTTCGTAAAGACTGTCCGGTTTGGCCAATGTACATGGCAGAGGGGCATTGCTGGCACATGATGGCATAGATCAACCTCTCTAACCACTCAGTGACAGACTTGAAGGTGGCAATTTTGCAACAAAAAAAACTTCAAAAACAGACTCCAAAGAGAGACTGCTGAACTTGAATTAATATGCAAATTAGATACAATTAAGTTAAGCTTAAACAGGGACTGGGAATGGTTGGCTCATTACACTAATTGAATCTATTTCCCTATGTTAAGTTCTCCTCACACCTTCTATGGGTCATCTCAATTATCACTTCAAAAGTTCTTTTCCTCCTGCTGACGATAGCTCATCTCAATTGATTAGACTCTTCCTGTTGGTATGCGTACTTCCACCTTTTCATGTTCTCTGTATGTATAAATATCACCTGTCTGTGTGTTCCATTCTGTGCATCCGAAGAAGTGAGCTGTAGCTCACAAAAGCTCATGCTGAAATAAATGTGTTAGTCTCTAAGGTGTCACAATTACTCCTGTTCTTTTTGTTTCCAGAGGTGTTGAATTTATTCAGTGGTGGCTAAAGAGATACAAACTGTGCTGTTCACATTTCTTCTGCCCATCAACAATTGCTGAGACAGTCTCTGGGGATTTGTCTGCAATAGGGTGCAGGTTTCTCTCTCTCATTGTACAAATCTGTATGTAGACAAGGCAAGTGGTGGTTTCACCTCCGTGTAACTGGTCAAGAAGAATTCTGTGGGTTGGGGCGTGTTTAGGAGGGTTAACAATCACCTTGAGTAGCTACACTGAGGTGAAAGCATCACTTGTCTCATCTTCTCTGGGACTGTATAATAAGATCACTGCCTCGTGCTTGCTGTTGCATTGAAAAACCCCCACTCCTTCACCTGAGGTGGCCATGAGCTAAAAGATGGGATCTAAATGGAGAAAAAGGAGACACCCCACCTTCATCCAGGTCTGTTTCTTTGCTTTCTGTGAGCTTCTAATGTAAATCACTGGGGGTGGGATCCATGAAGGGACTTAGGTGTTACAATGCTGAACATCACTCCCATCTAATTTTTCGGTGCCTAGAACATGACAAGAAGAACACTGCAACCCACACAGCCTGTCTTAGGCACCTAGTCTCCTGGCACGATGAACGGAGACAGGCAGGTGCCATCCAGAAGAGCCAGCACGCTAGTTGGGGAGTGTAGTAAACTTTTTTCCCCAAATCTGGACTTTAGCGTACAAAATCTGGGTGCTTACTGTGAACCTCCCCCAAGCTTGTACCCAGCTTGGATCTATCTC
>JALNIE010000348.1:0-16583 GCA_026122505.1 Aldabrachelys gigantea
ATCATTATCAGTTCACGGTCCTTCCGTTCGGCCTCTCATCGGCCCCGAGAGTGTTCACGAAGTGCATGGCCGTAGTCGTCGCCTTCCTTCGTCACAACCGGGTGCACGTATTTCCCTACCTGGACGACTGGCTTATCCGAGGGCCGTCAGCAAGCCGAGTGCTCTCCCACGTCCACATGATCAGCCGCCTTTTCACAAACCTAGGCCTGATGCTAAACTTGGAAAAGTCCAATCTCTCCCCTACCCAGAGAATAGAATTTATCGGTGCTGTCCTGGATTCCACCACGGCCAGAGCCACTCTCCCCTCGTCCCGATTCCAGGCATTGACAGACATCATTCGGAGGTTGCAGGCAGCGCCTCTAATGTCTACTCGCACCTGCCTGACGCTCTTGGGACACATGGCGGCCTGCACTTTCGTGACGGCGCACGCCAGGCTCCGCCTCAGACCTCTGCAGTCGTGGCTCATTCCTCAGCTCCGCCTCGCCAGGCGACCGTTGGATACCGTCGTCACAGTCCCACAGGACGTACTCTTCTCCCTCCAATGGTGGCTGGACGAGTCCGTCGTATGTGCGGGGCGTCCCTTCCACCCTCCACAGCCCTCGATGTCCCTCACTACGGACGCATCGGACTTGGGATGGGGAGCTCACCTCGGGACGTTGAGGACGCAGGGTCGCTGGTCTCCTCCCGATCTGCTTCTCCATATCAACGTCCGAGAATTGCGGGTGGTCCGCCTTGCTTGTCAAGCCTTCCATCGGCAGATCAGTGGCCGCTGTGTCTCGGTTTTTATAGACAACACCACAGCGGTGTACTATGTCAACAAGCAGGGCGGGACGAGATCTCCTCTTCTCTGTCGGGAAGCCATAATGTTGTGGGACTTTTGCATAGCCCACTCAGTCCACCTCGTCGCTTCCTTTCTCCCCGGGGCGCGCAATACCCTGGCGGACCATCTCAGTCGGTCTTTCAGCGCCCACGAATGGTCCCTTCGACCGGATGTTGCGCTTACAATTTTCCGCAGGTGGGGGCATCCCCACATGGACCTTTTTGCATCTCGCACGAACAGGAAGTGTCCGATGTTCTGCTCCTTCCAAGGCCGGGAGCGGGGCTCGGTGGTGGATGCCTTCCTGATTCCGTGGGGAACGCACCTCCTCTATGCCTTCCCTCAGTTCCCGCTGATCCTCAAGGTCCTTCTGAAGGCGCGCAGGGACAGGGCCCACTTGATTCTCATTGCTCCGGCATGGCCTCGTCAGCATTGGTACTCTCTGCTCCTGGACCTGTCGGTAGTGGACCCTGTTCCCCTGCCCCTTCACCTGGACCTGATCACGCAGGACCACAGCTGGCTTTGTCACCCGGACCTTCAGTCCCTACATATCTCGGCGTGGCTCATGCGTGGCTAACTGGGTCCGAATTGCACTGCTCTTCCCCGGTAAGACAAGTACTTCTAGGTAGTCGAAAGCCATCTACAAAGACAACGTACATAGCCAAGTGGAAACGTTTTACGTGCTGGTGTGTGGAAAAGCGCTTCCGCCCTACCGCTGTTTCCATCCCGATCGTCTTGGACTACCTCTGGTCGCTTAAACAAAAGGGCCTGGCTATAGCCTCTCTCCGGGTGCACTTGGCGGCCATCTCCACTTTCCACCAAGGGAGCGATGGTCATTCCGTCTTTTCACACCCAATAGTGTCTAGATTCCTCAAAGGGCTGGAGCGCCTTTACCCCCAAGTCCGTCAGCCGGCCCCCTCCTGGGATCTCAACGTAGTGTTGTCTCGTCTTATGTTCCCCCCATTTGAACCGCTGGCTACATGTTCCCTCCTCTACTTGTCCTGGAAAACGGCATTCCTAGTGGCCATCACATCTGCTCGGCGCGTTTCAGAGCTACGCGCACTCGTCGTGGACCCTCCGTATACGGTGTTCCATCGAGACAAGGTGCAACTGCGGCCACACCCTGCATTCCTCCCCAAGGTTGTCTCGGCCTTCCACGTTAACCAGGACATATTCCTTCCCGTATTCTTTCCCAAACCTCATTCATCTCGTAGGGAACAACAATTACACTGCTTAGACGTGCGCAGGGCGCTCGCCTTTTATATGGAAAGAACTAAGCCGTTCCGCAAGTCCGCTCAGCTCTTTGTCGCTATAGCGGAGCGGGTCAAGGGGTTGCCAGTCTCCTCACAGAGGATTTCCTCATGGGTAACGTCCTGCATAAGAACATGTTACGACCTGGCCCATCTCCCTTCGGGGCTTCTAACTGCGCACTCTACCAGAGCCCAGGCATCGTCAATGGCGTTCCTCGCACGAGTTCCCATCCACGAAATCTGCAGAGCGGCGACCTGGTCCTCCGTCCACACGTTTACTAGCCACTATGCCCTGGTCCAACAATCCAGGGATGATGCGGCCTTCGGCTCTGCGGTGTTGCACACCGTGACCTCTCACTCCGACCCCACCGCCTAGGTAAGGCTTGGGAATCACCTACTGGAATGGATATGAGCAAGCACTCGAAGAAGAAAACATGGTTACTCACCTTGTAACTCTTGTTCTTCGAGATGTGTTGCTCATATCCATTCCACACCTGCCCTCCTTCCCCACTGTCGGAGTAGCCGGCAAGAAGGAACTGAGGAGCGGACGGGCCGGCAGGGGTATATATCACCCGCCATGGCGGCGCCACTCTAGGGGGCGACCTGCCGGCCCGCTGGAGTTGCTAGGGTAAAAGTCTTCCGACGAACGTGCACGCGCAGCACGTACACCTACTGGAATGGATATGAGCAACACATCTCGAAGAACAAGAGTTACAAGGTGAGTAACCATGTTTTGTTGCTGCACTGTGTTAGAGCTGATTAGAGGCTTTATTGTGCAGCAATAATAAATACAGATCATGATAAACAATTTGCTTGGCTAACGTTTAAAAACACTTCAGATGTATTTAACATGGGGAAAGATGTAAAGTGTTTGATTTAATGGGAAGCCATCTGCTCAGGTCCACTTCATTGCAGGGATTGTAAAGTTAAGTCCAATCCAAGCAGGACATTTGCCTGGCATGATATTCTGTATGAACCACTGCAAAGCATATGACAGAGACAGCAGGGTGACCAGAACCTTCTGTAACTCCCTGGGTTCTCTGCTGTCTTTCCAATGAAACCAGAGAACGTTACCCAGAGCACTCATTTTGGAGGCTGCTACGATGGACATGGGCCCCACCACCCTCGCCAACGCCCGCACATAGCTCTCCACTTGGGGCGAGGTGGGCACCAGGAGGCAATGGATGCCATGCTTCCTGGTCAAGGTGGGGAAGCGGCCCCTGCTGCTATAGATGGTAGTGGAGGCGGCAGTCAGAGGAGATGATGTAGTGGCAGGTGAGGGGGTCACTGCCACCTTGGGGAAGGGGCATCTGCAGAGCTGGTAGAAGGAGCAGCGAGGAGAGACGGCGCGGCCCTAGAACGTGTGTATAACACAGACCCTAGAACATCACCGAGTGCTTCCCCCAGAAAACCTATGACGTGTGACTGAGCCAGAGCACATCTGCTGGAAAGACATCTACATGCATTAGAGCCAGCCGGTAAGAAAAAATCTTTCTTCTGCAGTGACGTGAAGTTAAAGAACATGGAGAAGAAGAAAACGTCTATTCGGATTGTTACTGGAGCTGAAGCAGAGAGGCCAGAATAAACACGGCTAAGGCCCAGGACTGACTATCAGCAGATCTGCAATTTTCTATTCCTGGCTTTTTGGCCATGAGTGAATCTCTTTGCTTCTGTGTGTCTCAGTTTCCACAACTATAACATAAAGCTAATCAGGGTTCTGTTTATTTGCTCTTCTATTTTGCAAGGGGGGAAACTTAGATACATTTGGGGCCTGTCTACGCTACCGGTCTAGAGTGTCTTTGTAAGCTGATGACTCTCACATGTTGTTCAGAACCTATGGATAACACAAGCTCCTTAGTTTGTTCTGTGCTTAGCTCCTATGGAACAGATGGGCTGGGTGGCCTTTTCTTGCTGGTCTGTGCGGAGCAGATTCGGGGCATTAGGGATACGAAGAGGCTCTCAAGGACTCATTCTTGAAAATAAATATCAATGAACTGCAATGCAATATAAAATCACTGTCGCTAACATTGATGGGTGATAAAATACTAGCAGAGTGGTAATTAATGCTGAGGACACGGCAGTGATACAGAGCAATCGGATCCCTTGATAAGCTGGACCCATTCAAACAAAACTTTGAGAAGAACCAAATAAAAGGTCCTATCCCTAGCAGCAAAGCATGCAGGCCACACCTACAGCATGGGGACATGTATCCAGGAAAGCACTAACTGTGAAGAGGATTGAGGGGCCATGCTGGGCAAGTTATTCAACATGAGCACCCAATGTGATGCTGTGGTGAACAGGGCTAACGCCATCATTAGATGTAGGAAAAGAGCAGTGAGTAGCATAGGGAGGTGACACACCATCAGCGAGACTGATCCTGGAATACTGCATCCAGTTTTGGCATCCACTTTTGAAAAAGATTTTGAGATATTGGAGCTGGGGCAGCAAAAAGCAATGAAACGTTCTGATGGCTGGAGAAAAATGCCTGTTAGCGAGCTATTGAAAGAGCTCAGCCTGTTTAGATTATCAAAAAGATCGGGAGGTGACATCATTGAAATGTTGAAGTGACTTCATGGAGAGAAAACATTGGTATTAAAGGGCTCATTAATCTAGTAAAGAAAAACAATAAGAAGACCCAACGGCTGGAAACTCAAAGAGACCAATTCATTTTAGAAATAGGGCACAAATATTCAACAGTGAGGATGAATCACAAAGGAACAAACTAGAAAGGGAAGTGGTTGGAATTGCGGATTTCTTGATGTCTTCTAATGAAGACTAGATGCCTTTCTGGAACGTGTTTAATCAAAAACTAGCTATGGTGCTATACAGAAAGCATGTGATATGCAGGGTGTCAGATTACATGCTCTAATTGTCTCTTCTGTCCATAAAGTCTGCTAATTTATGAACAACTGAGCATAGCATGGGGAAGAGCATCTTGTGTTCTACTGTATAATTGGTGTCATCCCCACAATGAAGAGTCATTGAGTGGGAAGATCCAGGGGAAGCAGCTCAAACATCCAATGTGTCTGGACAGCGGCAGGACATCAGCACTGCAGGGGAGGGGGTGGGTGCAGGGCCGGTGGTACCATTCAGGCCAACCAGGCGGTTGCGTAGGATGCCAACATTTTGGGGCGCCAAAAAGCGGTGCCCCCAATTTTTTTTTAAAGCCTTTCAGTGGCTGTTGCGCTGGGAGGGAGAAGAAGTTTGAGCTGCCAGCAGGCAGCCCAGGGGTTCTCCCAGGTCAGCGCACCATCACTGCTGGAAGCCAGCCCAGGGGTTCCCCTAGGTCAGCGCACCGCTGCCGGCAGGCAACCCAGGGGTTCCCCTGGATCAGCGTGCTGCCACCAGCAGCCCAGGGGTTCGGGCAGTCGGCGGTGCACTAACCCAGGGGAACCCCTGGGCTTCCAGCCGGTGGCTCAGAGTCCCTCTCCCTCCCAACGCAGCAGCCACCTCATCCCATGCCATTCTTCTCATTGCCAGCTGGGGCACCGGCAGCTGGACAGAGCTCCGCAGCTCTGCTTAGCACACATGGCACAAGTCTGGCGATGGGCGTGACAGCAGGGCTTCTGGAGCAGAGGTGAGCTGGGGTGGGGAAGTGCCAGAGGGCTCTCGGGGGAGGGGGAGCTGCCATGGGGAGGGCACCTCAGGGTGGGGTGGGGATGCCTCAGGGTAGGGGGGGAGCTGCCACTGGGGGGCGCCTCAGGGCGGAGCTGCTCCAGGGCTTGGGGGGTGGCACTCAAGGTGGCAGTTTCACCTAGGGCACGAAACTTCCTTGCACCAGCCCTGGGTGGGTGTGGGAGTGACATCACAAGGGCCTTTGGCAGGACCTCAGCCTATTGGACAAAGGTGGTGGGGAGGCGATGATCTCACAGAGAGATCTTGACATCAGCCAGGCAGGACAGGGGTGCAGGACAGGGGCAACCTTGGAGATCCCTTTGGCTTTGCTGCACACGTCTCCTTCTCGAGGTGTCTCCTTGAGGACTAAGAGAGAATTCACTTTCACGTACGCGAGTGCAAGGAGGACCCTCTTTGGAGTTTTCTCCTTTTCTTTTCTTGATTTTGCTAGAAAACAGGAGTCCCTGTACAGAAGGTAAGAGCCTCCGAGAGGTTTGGAACCTGTTCAGTCTGATCCATCAGGTGCCGGCTGAATTCTAGGAATGAAAATCTCTAATTGAGATGGCATCATTGTATTCCCAACGTAGGACTTGTCCCTTAGAATCACTGGGGACATTGGGGTTTCTCCTTTTTGTTTTCCCTTTTCCTCTGTCCCTCCTACCTTTCTCTTCTTGCTTCCTTTGTCATTTTCCTCTGCTCTCCTCCCACTACCAGGAGCTCTGTGTGTGCAGCAGGGGCTGGGGTGGGGGTTGTGGGAGGCCCTCACAGAGAGGTGAGACTGGAATAGTGCTCAGAGTGTGATCCCCTTGGTGGTGACCTGCTCCATTCTTTGGGCTATTTGATAAGAACCCTTAGCCTCCCACCCCTCAAAGTCTCAACCTTGATTGGCCGAGGATGGGGCTATTGACAGGGAGGAAACTCTGGTCTTTGTTGTTCTCTTTTGTGTCCAAGCAAATAAGTCACAACCAGTGATCTGTTTGACCGATGTTGATGCTGCTCTCCATTCATTGTCTCGGAGCAGTTCATGATCCTCTCTGACATTCCAGTTCTTCTAACATACGTGCTGAATAATTACTATGAACAATTGTTGGCCTGTAGCTCATTTGAGAGCAACTCTGGTACTGACTGGCTGCATCAGCTAAGACAAGTCACTGCTCCTTTCTCAGCCTTAGTTTCTCCTTCTGTCAAGTACGAATTACAGTCCTCTCCCACCTGCCTCGCGATGGGTGGATGATGGGGATCCGTTGAAGAGTGTCACTAGTAGCTGTGCAGAATAGCAGGTGTCCTACCACATTGAGCCATATCAGATTATGACATAATATTCTCTTTGATTGGTATTTTATTCTTTTGAAATTGTTAAGAGCAGCAACTACTTAGCTCAGACTGAAGCATCTCATCTAACTTTCTAGATCACAGAGTCTCCTCTTTGTGTACAACGAGACAGTTTAATGCACTGTGACAAACAGGAGATGCTCTTCTTTTGCAAACAAATATTTGTTTGCAAAGGATTTCATCCTACTTGTTATGTTTTCAAGAAACAAAGTGGTTTAGTCTGAATGGATTTTCTGACAGAAAACGGTTTCCATGAAAATGTTCACCCCTTATTTCCTGGGCTCTATCCCTGCCTCCCTGCCTCTTGTTGTCTGTTAGTTAGAACAGGAGTCAGACCTGTTGGCTGCTCTTTTTGGCTCTGTCACCGCTTTGCAATATTGCCTTGGCAGTGATCAGCTTGTTTCCAGGCCTGGCTTCACCGGCAAAGGCTCTAAGGACCTAAATATAAAACTAAGCATTCTAAGTGATTCCTTTACTTCATTCTTAATCCAGGGGGGCTGTGGTAGAGGTATATAAACTTATGAGTGATGTGGAGAAAGTGGATAAGGAAAAGTTCTTTACTTATTCCCATAACACAAGAACTAGTGGTCACCATATAAAATTAATAGGCAGCAGGTTTAAAACAAATAAAAGGAAGTTCTTCTTCACACAGCGCACAGTCAACTTGTGGACCTCCTTACCTGAGGAGGTTGTGAAGGCTGGGACTATAACAGCGTTTAAAAGAGAACTGGATACATTCATGGTGGTTAAGTCCATAAATGGCTCTTAGCCAGGATGGGTAAGGAATGGTGTGCCTAGCCTCTGTTTGTCAGAGGATGGAGATGGATAGCAGGAGAGAGATCACTTGATCATTGCCTGTTTGGTTCACTCCCCCTGGGGCACCTGGCATTGGCCACTGTCGGTAGACAGATACTGGGCTAGATGGACCTTTGGTCTGACCCGGTATGGCCGTTCTTATGTTCTTATGTGCTCATTTGCTGCTTGGGCCCACAGCCCGGCTCCATGCGCATTCCCACACCTTGCCCTCTCTGTTTCCCTATCTGTTAACTCTGCTGGGTTAGATAAATGATGGCACAAAATTAGGGGGCTTTCCATGGGGGATGGGGATTTAAGGCCGGAGTTCTCAGTGGCACAGTATTGCCATCCCCAAACTTTGGAAAATCATGAGTCAGGACTCCCAGAATGATGTGATGTCTTTTGTGAGACTAAAAAATAAAAATACTAAGAAATGTTGAGTTCTTTCTATTTGCCTTCTGATTCTCACACTTTAGGCTGACTCAGGTCACATTTTAAGTTTTTCTCTGCAACCAAGACAACTAGAAACTTCATTTGTTTAGATGTCCCTAAGTTCTGTTTGCTAGAAGCTGGGAATGGCCAACAAGGGATGGATCACTTGATGATTCCCTGTTCTGTTCATTTCCCCGGAGCACCTGGCATTGGCCACTGTTGGAAGACAGGAGACTGGGCTAGATGGACCATTGGTCTGACCCAGTCTGGCCATTCTTATGTTCATGAGATTCATTATAAAATCATCAATGTTGGCAACAGGGCCGGCGCTTCAATTTATGCGGCCTAGGCAATTGCCTAGGGTGCCAGGATTATTGGTGGGTGGCATTTTGCCGGAGGGGGCGGCAGGTGGCTCCGGTGGAGCTGCCGCAGTCGTACCTGCGGAGGGTCCGCTGGTCCGCGGCTCTGGGGGACCTCCCGCAGGCACGACTCCGTGGGACCGGGGCGCCAAAACTGCCGTGCGCCTAGGGCGCTAAAACCCCTGGCGCTGGTTCTGGTTGGCAACACTTTTGACACTGCGTCTCCTTTACACTGAGGCAGAGCTGCCTTAGCGTATATCAGAATCAGGCCTTTGAAATCTTGATTCCAGCTTAAGCAAGTTTTTGGCCTGTGAATTGAATATCCCTAGACTTGAAAGGATTAGATTTTATTGGTAGATGTCAGCAAATGTTGATTTCACTTTGCGCACACAAAGGGATGAAAAAAACATTTCCATTGATAAAAACTGAAATTTACAAATAGTTACAGTAAGAAAAATGCTGCTTGAGAACTTACTAGAGTTTAATTTAAGGAGATTTACTTAGTATGTGTTGACATGAGGTGTTGACAATTTGTGTTTTAACAGTTACACTTTTTAACTTTTTGAATCTGTCTACTGTCCTAAATAATTATTGTCTGACTAAAATATTGTCTGAACTCCCCCAATTTCCCACAACAGTGAACAACAATATTGATAAAAACTGAAACTGTGAAAGTTTAAATAGATAAATATATAAACATTCTTGCAAATTAATATTAATCTTATCTGTCAAAATTACATATTAAATCAAATGAATTCTGCCAAGCCTAAATATCACTCCTTAGACAGGCAGTTCTGTCAGCTCAGCAGGACAAGGGGAAGCTGATGTCCATATGAAGCCCCGGTGACCCCCCCCACACACCAGCAGAGGGGACTGATTGCAGGATCAGAGCCTTATTGGGACATTTCTCACCAAAGCCCCCAGGACTGGAACATTTCGGGTGATCTGGCTCCAGTTCAGCAAACAGCCTGAGTCAGTTCCAAGAAGGGAAACACCCAATTGCAGCTGCTGCAGGCGGGGCATATTTCTGAGCTCAGGAAAGCGAAAGTAACCCTGTTACACTGCCCAGAGGGAGCCATGGCCACAGACAGCCCCGTGGAAAGTCTCCGGGAGGAAGCTACGTGCCCCATCTGTCTGGAGTATTTTAAGGACCCAGTGACTATAGACTGTGGGCACAATTTCTGCCGAGCCTGCATCGCCCAGTGCTGGGAGGGATCCGATACAGCCGCCTCCTGCCCTCAGTGCAGAGAAACTGGGCAACAGGGAAACCTCAGGCCGAACAGGAAGCTGGCAAATGTTGTAGAAATCGCCAAACGATTTAGTTTACAGGCAGCAAAGGGAGCAGGAGAGGAGAGGGTGTGTGGGGAACACCAGGAGGCTCTGAAACTGTTCTGTGAAGAGGATCAAACCCCCATCTGTGTGGTGTGCGACAGATCCCCGGCTCACCGCACTCACACGGTGGTTCCCATACAGGAAGCTGCCCAGGAGTACAAGGTAGGGAATTGCTGTCAAGTTTACTGGGTAATGACTTTGGGTTTTAATTACAGGCTGATTTCACTGAATGTTACCTGTCACAGGAGTGACACATCATTCAGCTCTGTAAAGCCTTCATTGTACGGGAGATGCTATCACAAAATTAATGATCTGGCAGTGTGGCGACAGAATCAGAATATCAAGTCTTGAAAGATACCTGATGTGGGAAACTTTTCTCTGAGATTCTGAACGTTTTTCACACTCAGCTTCCACTGCTGAAATAAGGGGACTTTTTACACCATGGTCGGTGTTAACAACCAGTGAGGTTTAAATCACAGGAGCTGCAGGCCAGTCTAGGTGAGTGTGTTACCTTCAGACTGGAGAACTGACGATTTAAATATCAACACTGTTAATTATTTTGTTCCCCCTGTGAGAGCGGAGAGGGAGAATTACAGCTCAGCACCATTTATTGCCAGTGACGCCTCCTTCCAGTGCCACAAGCGGGTGATGTTTGGGAGATGCCACCTCTTATTTCCTCCAGTAAAGGAGGACCAGGCCCAAAGAGCTCAGCGGAGCCCAGGGGTCCATTCTAGCCCCATGATGGGAGCCAGGCCCTAGGAGCCCCTTGGAGCCAATCAGCAACTCCATCCTGTTTTGAACAATGCACCGTTTGAACAGATCATGGTGTCTCCTTTTGGTGACTCACGTGGGCGGAGCTTAGTTTGTGGGTGGAGCTTCAAAGAATCCGGCCTCCTTTGCCCCTCCCACATGCTGATACTGGCTTGTTGCTGAAGCTGTTTTGCTGGATGCAGAGGCTGCTTTTCTGCCTCCTGTCTCTCACTAGCCCCTGCTGGCTCCATCGGTCACTGCTTCCCTGCAGCAGCACCGCAGGGGTGTCACCGAGCAGCTCCCCAGGAGCTCTCAGCAGCAGCCTGGGCCTTGGGCAGAGGGCAGGAGAGAACTCGAGGGCTCAGAGAAAAGAGAAAACGTGAAACGGGAAGGGCTGTGGGGGGCTGCCAGGGGTGTTGCACGGAGCAGGGCTGAGGGGCAGAAGCCCGTTGCTGTGCTGTGTGAATGAATCACACGCTGTCAAAGGGGAAGAGCCCTGGGGTTTTCCAGCTCTGGAGCAGTTATAATTTTGGGTGACACCAGGGCCGGTGCAACCATTTAGGCGGACTAGGTGGTTACCTAGGGCGCCAAGATTTGGGGGCGCCAAAAAGCGCCCCCTAATTTTTTTTAAATGGTTGAGCAGCCGGCAGCCCAGGGTGTCCCCTGGGTCAGGGCACTGCTGTGGTAGCCGGCAACCCAAGGGGTCCCCTGGCCCAGGGAAATCCCAGGCTGCCGGCTACCGCGGAGGTACTCTGACCCTGGGTCAGGGCGCCGCCGCTGCAGCCACCAGCCCAGGGTGTCCCCTGTGTCATGGTGCCGCTGCTGCAGCCGGCAGCCCAAGGGGTTCCCTGGGTCAGGGCACTGCCGCAGCAGCCGGTAGCCCAAGGGGTCCCCTGGGTCAGGGCGCCACCACTGCAGCCTGCAGCCCAAGGGGTCCCCTGGGTCAGGGTGCCGCCGCGGCAGCCCAGGATGTCCCCTGGGTCAGGGCACCACCGCTGCAGCCGGCAGCCCAAGGGGTCCCCCGGCCCAGGGAAACCCTGGGCTGCTGCGGAGGTGCTCTGACCATGGGTCAGGGCGCCGCCACAGGGGGCGGCAGGCAGCTCCCGTGGAGTCTGCGGGCGGTCCGCTGGTCCGCGGCTCGGATGGAGCTGCCGCAGTCGTGCCTGCGGACGGTCGGCTGCTCACGAGGCTCCAGTGGACCGCCCGCAGGCACCACTGTGGCAGCTCCACCGGAGCCGCGGGACCAGCGAGGAGGGGCGGCGAAATTGCCAGTCCGCCTAGGGCGCTGAAAACCCTAGCGCCGGTCCTGGGTGACACATTCCCCCAGACCGAGTGTTCCCTGTTCCTCACTGACCTCCAGCCACATCACAGCTTCACCCCGTACAGTTAATGGGTCTGCGCTGGCTCAGGTGCTCAGCCGCTGCCTGGGGGAGGCCACATGGGAGCCTGGACAGACGGGAGCACAGTGGGGTCTTGCAGGGCCGCCCAGAGGGGGGGGCAAGTGGGGCAATTTGCCCAGGGCCGGTGCAACCATTTAGATGAACTAGGCGGTTGCCTAGGGCACCAAGATTTGGGGGCGCCAAAAAGCGGCGCCCCCCCCAAAATTTTTAAATGGTTGCAGCGGCCGCTGCGTAGTCTGAGCTGCCGGCAGCCCGGCAGCTTAGGGCGCCCCCGGGGTCAGCGCGCAGCCGCAGCAGCCCGGCAGCCCGGGGCGCTCCCGGGTCAGGAAGCTGCCGCGGCGGCCCAGCAGCCCGGGGCATCCCCCGGGTCAGGGAGCCACGGTGGCGGCCCGGCAGCCCGAGGCGTCCCCCGGGTCAGGGAGTCGCGGTGGCGGCCCGGCAGCCCGGGGTGTCCCCCGGGTCAGGGAGCCACGGCGGTGGCCCGGGCCGTCCCCCGGGTCAGGGAGCCACGGCGGCAGCCTGGCAGTCCGGGACGTCCCCCGGGTCAGGGAGCCGTCGCGGCGGCCCAGGGCGTCCTCCGGGTCAGGGAGCTGCGGCGGCGGCCCGGCAGCCCGGGGCGTCCCCCGGGTCAGGGAGCCGCGGCGTTGGCCCGGCAGCCCGGGGCGTCCCCCGGGTCTCAGCGGTGGTCTGGCGGAGCGGAGGAAGAAAGAGGACCCCAGCTCATGCATTGGGCAAGGTAAATTCTAAATTATAACATGTTACTCTGTGACCCTGTATTTTGTATAATGTATGTGATGGGGGGGGGGGGCGCAAGATGGAAGTTTCGCCTAGGGCGCGAAACATCCTTGCACCGGCCCTGAATTTGCCCCAGGCCCCGGGCTCCGCAGGGGCCCCCAAGAGAACGGGCGAGGCTCCCGCCGCAGCCCGACCCCGCCTCCGCCCCTCACCCGGAGCCTCAGCAGATCCAGCAGCATCCCTGAATAGCAGTGCCCTGTGGCTCCGGCAGGACTCCTGAGCGCCCAGCCCTCTCCCTTACCACGTGGCTTTGAGCAGGGCGGACCTCAGGAGCTCCGCGGGAGCCACACTGCACTGCTGTTCAGGGACACTGCTGGATACGATGCACTGAGGCTCTGGGTGAGCGGGGTGCCAGGAACAGAATGGGTCGGGGATTCTAAGGGGGGTGGGCATTTGGGGGGCAGGAGGTAGGGGGGTCAGATAGGGGGCAGCCCCAGGCTGTTTGGGGGGCACAGCCTTCCCTATTCTAAAGCTCATCCAGCAGTTTGAGGCTTGCAGAAGAGCCAAGCTGTAAGCTTTTCCATTAGGGCTACCATCCGTTTTACTTCTCAAATGCCAAATTATAGTCTATATTCAATTTCAGTGCCATAGGGAGATTCATGTCAGGGGAGAGTAGCTTCATTTAAAATTAGCCACTGGGGGAGGGATCACATGAGAAGAGCAATATCCTACACCACCTACCTCTTTCCTGACCCTACCAAGGGAGACACCCCCTCCCCCTCCCCTGCATTCCCTGAGGCTTCAGAGGGGTTAGTTCAGTGGTTCTCAAACTTTTTTGTTCTGGTGACCCCTTTCACATAGCAAACCTCTGAGTGTGACCCGCCTCCCCCATATATTGAAAACACTTTTTTATATATTTAACACTATTATAAATGCTGGAGGCAAAGTGGGGTTTGAGGTGGAGGCTGACAGGTCACAACCCCCAGTAATAACCTTGTGACTCCCTGCAGGGGTCCTGACCCCCAGTTCGAGAAGCCCTGGGTTAATTTAATTTTAGCACCCTGTGTTCATTCACATGCATGTGCTATTTTGAGCATGTCGGTTTTCACAACATAGGCTCATCCCAGATTCTGGAACGAGCTCAAATGCTCAGTTTGTGGAGCATGTACATAAGCTATACTAAAGACAAACCCATAGTAACCGTCACCAGTTTGTGAGGGACCCCATGGAGTCAGTCTCTAGGAAACAGACAAATGCATGGAGGTTAAGTCCATTAATGGCTCTTAGCCAGGATGGGTAAGGAATGGTGTCCCTAGCCTCTGTTTGTCAGAGGGTGGAGATGGATGGCAGGGGAGAGATCACTTGATCATTACCTGTTAGGTTCACTCCCTCTGGGGCACTTGGCATTGGCCATTGTCGGTAGACAGGATACTGGGCTGGATGGACCTTTGGTTTGACCCAGTATGGCTGTTCTTATGTTCTAACCTAAATGAACCCAAAGTTATGGAGACAGATATGAGTCAAGAAAGCCAGCAGAGAATCAGAAACCTGGAAAAATCTCTGACTGGGTGGGCTCAGGCGTTTGGTCACAAGTTGAGGTGGTTCAAAAGTTTTGGATTTTTTTAAGCAGAATTTTTTAGTGTTTCTTTAAACAATCGAACACAGCAAGCAGCAAATATTTGACCACACGCTTCTGAAACCCCAAACCATATTCAGGTTTTGGCCGACTAATTTCAGCTTTTCAATTAAAGAAACCAACAAATTTTGAAGGAAAGCAGACATTGTCCGCAATTTTTTTCCGCTTTTTAAAACCCCCTAGTTTTCGATCCCAAAAAAGTTTTGACGGAAAATATTTCTCTAACCCTTTTAATGAGCTTTAGTGCCTTTTAGCACTAGCTGATGCTGAGAACCAGCAATACCTTGTAAAGAAGTTTTCTCAAAACTGGGTTTGTGCCGAGATGTGGAAGGTTTATTTTTCCCAGGGTCGCCCCTGGCGGGAGCATGTGGAGCAATTTGCTCGAGCCCCGCAGGGGCCCCCACGAGAATACAGTATTGTAATTTTTTTTATGGAAGGGGCCCCCAAAATTGCTTTGCCCCAGGCCCCCTGAATCCTCTGGGCGGCCCTGGGGTCTTGTTCCTGGCCTGGGTCTGGGTACAGTGCAGCAAGGTGCTGCCCCAACCTCTTCACTCTCACCGGCAGGAGGGATCGTTCAGAACCTTCCCAGCTGTTTCCCCTCTGGCCTGTGCTCAGTGATGTGAAACTTTAGCTGAAACACAGGCTCTGAGAAGTCCTGAGTGTGTGCAGGGAGCAGAGCCCCTGCTCTGAGACTGGCTTCTCTGCTCCCATGGGGCCTTTGGGGCCAGCAGAGCCAAGTCTGCTGCCTCCTTCCAGGGTATTTTACTGCTCGTGTATGAAATGCCAATATGGACAGTACTGTCCAGCCATCGGACAGGCAGACTAATGGCTGTTTATCACATGCAATGTCCCTGCAGGAGAAACTCCAGGGAGCCCTGGCCCCTCTGAGGAAGGAGCTGGAAGAGGCCCTGGCTCTGATGTCTGCAGAGGAGGAGGAGATCACAGAGTGTCAGGTGGGTGTCCGGGTTTATTCCTCCCTGAGCCCTTCTCCCTGCAGCGTTCCCAGGAATGACGGGGCCGTAAAGCTCCAGGAGGAGGTTATGACCCTGCTCTGGTTGTTTGCTCCATTGCACAGGCTTGGTGCCGGCCATGGGCAGCGCATACCTGCGGCATTTGGGGATGCTGGGCATGAGTGCCGGAAACTCCCCGGCACCCAGATCATTGCCCTGCCCATTGCTCCATCCCCATTTGGCCTCCTCTCCCCGAGGTCCCGCCCATGAGCCGCTCCTGCTCTGCCCCATGCCCTGATCCCACTCAGCCCCCTCCCCAGAGGCTCCCCGTTCACTGTTGCAGCTCGCTCCTTTCCCCCACCCCCTCCTCCAAGTCCCCCTCACCTACCGCTTGCTCCTTTCTGCACCCTCCTGCCTTAAGGGTAAGTGATGTGGGGGAAGGACGGAGAGGAGCAATTGGCGGGGCCCCCTCACAGCTGACGGGCAGCAGGCCATGGGTCCTACAGGCTTCGGGAGAAGAGCTGGAGCGAGGGCTCCGGGCAGAGCGCAGGCAGCACTCCAAAGGCAGCAGGTCTGCAGCATCCTCCGAAGAGAGGGGCGCTGCGTCCTGTCTGGGGAAGCTCAGCCTCCCCTGGCCTATGGTACCTGCCATCCAGGTTGCTGGCAGCATCAGGCTGTGTCTCTGGTGGGGATGTCAGCGCAGCAGCTCCTGTAGGCGGAGGAGGGGCAGTTCCTGGCCCTTGTACAGTGGTGCAGACCCATCCCTGGGATCTCTGATAGGGGCAAATTCTCAATATTGGATGCAGTGTTTTCACTATTGTGTGGATCCTGTTTTCCTCCTGCACATGGGGATGGTGTGTCGGCGGCTACAGCCACTAGTTTTCAGTGGCCTCCACGATAAAGCTCTGCAGCCTCTCTGCAGCCTGGAGGAAACAGATTGTTCCTTCTCGCTCTGTACCCAGAATCCCTGCAGTGAATCTGTCCAGTGCGTGGGCCAGACACTGGAGCTGGGAGGATGATTTGCCCCCCATGGGTGAGGTTGAGATTGACTGAGCTGGCTGGGCTGGGGGCATGCTGGGAGCTGAGCACTTCTGAACATCAAACCCAGTTGGGAGTGTGGAGCTCTGTGGAAAATCTGCCCCTTGGGTGCATCTACATGGCTCCAACAGCCAGCTGCAGG
>JALNIE010000349.1:0-169000 GCA_026122505.1 Aldabrachelys gigantea
GCCAAATTGATTACCCAGTGAGCCCCACCTGAGAGGAAACAAGGGAAAACAGCAGCAAAAGTACAGAAGCAGCCGTAGCTGTTCAGTATATGGCCTTGGGCCAAAACCTGGAGTCCAGGGTAGGACTGGGTTCTCCCCCCGTCCCTAAGGAAGGGGACAGAGAAGACCATAGAAACCCAAGAAGGGCAGGCCAAGCCAAAATCAGGCTGAGGAAGATCTCCCCACGAGGGTGGAAGACCTTGTTTCTCTTCAAGACATTTTTGGACATTGTTTGGAAGGAGCATGACCCAGGAAAGAGTGGCCCAAAGGATAGTCAGGTGGTTGGAGGTTGAGTTCCCGGCCGACAAACTGTAAGAATGACTATCAACGGGGTTGCTAGCCCAGCTAGGAAGCTGTGAGACGAGGCTTGGCCAGTATCTATCGGTGAGTGAACTCTGGTACAAAGCTGCTTCCAATATGGAAACAGCCTGGTATTGGATCGTGGGTGGGGAGACTAGGGAGATGGGAGGGGTTACTGAGGCTGGGGTGGGGAAGAAGCTGTGGGGCTGGGAGGGGAAGGACATGGCCCAGCTTATGAGAATGATCCTGTTGGCTGTGTCTGGAGCGCTGTGTAGCCTCTTCTATGGGAAGTTCCCATGGATCAGTGGGGTCTGAATCTCTCCTGCTCCTTTGTTCTCTTTGGGCTTCACAGGAGATGTCTGGTGAACTGCCCGTGGACTCTGTGCCCAGCACCACTCTGAAATTATTCGCTACCTTCAAAGAAACAGGGCACAGCTCAGCCTGTAGGTAGGCTGGAGACTCACACTTCACTCACACACACAATACTGAGGGGCTTTGGGAAGCATAGTAACAAAGAAGAGATTTAAGTGATGCTAAGCAAGAGAAAGAGACAAATTTCAAACAGACAAAGAAAACAAAACACACTTTGTAGTGACTAAAACTGAATCTTAAGAGTAACAATCTTGGCCTTAGCAGTTTCCAGACTGACATCTCAGCTTTCCCAACAGACCTTATTTGATGTCCCTCCATGATACAAAAATTCTCTGTCGAATCTGCCGATTCGATTGCTTTGCCTTTCAGTTTCAGACCCTCTCTTCTCCTCCTGGGGTGCCTGGACCCTGATTGTAACATCTCTCTTCCAGTCTCTGTCCCAGCCTCTTACACAGATGTATGCTGCAGCCAGCCCAGCTCAGAGAGCAGTGGGGAGAGATGATGTCATCCTGTCAAACCAAGCAACATGGGTCCCATTGAGGCTTAGATGGAAGATCCCATGCACCTCCTGGAGGTAAGAACCGTTCACTTTTGTGGGCACTTGGGGCTATTGCAAAAAGAGAGGGCTCTTGTTACATAGCCTATTTGTCATCATTTGTTTTTTTATTCTCAGAGGATGTGTCCGGGATCCTGTTTCCTGCAGGAGGTTTGAGCAGGGAGAGATCACTCACTGTCATGACCCCTGGGTCATTAACCCAGGTCTGCAGGGTTCATGGGAACAGCAACACTCCAGCAGGCCACCTGGAAGCCTACTAAAAACTGCTTACCTGGGACTTACAAAGTCCAGATCCAGTTTGAGGCTCCATCCCTGAGGCCTATTGGCAGAGTCCCAGAGCAGCTAATTGGCCCCCGGAACCTCCTTAAACCAACAGCAGGAACAAGAAGCTGTCTGAACACCCGAGCTCCCCTGTCTTCTGGACCATGTGTTAGCTGTTCCTGCACCCACTTCCCAGGCTTGATTTCCTGGCATCCTGACTCACTGTGACTCATCTGATTTGAGGGTCTGAACACAGTTTGGTCTTTTGCTTCTGCTTTTCCAGGATCCTGACCCAGCTGACTCTCGACTCCTGTCTTCTGAGTGTGGACTCTGCCTCTCACCACTAGCTCTGGCTGCCCAGGACCCGGCCATGACACTGACTTTTCTATAATTCCTCCAATGCCCTTTTCTGCTCTCCAGCTCTGCTCTCCCAGCAAGACACACCAATCCCCTGGCTCCCAGAGTCCTGGTTGCTGCTATTCAAGGGCTCAGGGGTAGTGCTTGCATTGCCCCCTCCCCCACCAGAGCTGCTTTTCCTACGGGAATCTCCCTAGCGCAGAGGAGAAATCTGCTCTTCTCTTAGAATCAGCCCTGGCAGCAATTCAGGAAGTCATAGAAGGGACAGTCTGCTAAGCTCCCTCTGCAATGCCGCTGTCAGAGACCATTACTGGTGGGTGCCAAGTGAGTGCGCAAGCAGCTCCTTGAGAGACTCCTAGGGGCAGGGTAGTCATGTTTGACAGTGACCTCTGAAAGCCATGCAAAGAGTGCAGCATTGATGAGATTCTCCTGCTATAACAAAGGGTTTCTGTTCTCCTACCTAGTCAGCCAGTGAGGCCAGTTTGCAGCATGTGGAAGAGCTGTTTGGTGATGAGCTGGAGGATTCACCATATAGGTGGCAGCAGCTGCAGATGCTGGAGTCCCTTTGGCAGGGTTACCATGTGTTTGGATTTTCCCAGACACGTCCGGCTTTTTGGTTTTTAAATAGCCGTCTGGGAGGAATTTGTAAAACTCTAAAAGGTCCGGGATTTCCCTCCCAGTGCAGAGCGCGATGCGGCTGACACGGAGGCCAGGCTGGATTGAGCTGCTCGCATCTGGGCCTCCAGCAGCCAGGGCCCCTCCCCTGCTCCCCCTCTCCCCTGCAGCCTCAGCGCACCGCACCGGCAGCGCTTGGGGGGGGCGGGGCTGCATGCTCCATGGGGGAGCACAGCACAGTGTCTGGCTCCGCACACCAGACTCGCTGCTCTGAGCAGCATGGTAAGGGGGGCAGGGTGTTGGAGAAAGGGCAGGGGGTCCCAAGGGACAGTCAGGGGACAGGGAGCAGTGGGGTTTGGATGGGTCAGGGGTTCTGGGGGGAGCCTGTCAGGGGGAAGGGGTCTGGAGAGGGGTCAGAGCAGTCAAGGGACAGGGAGCAGCGGGGGTTGGATGAGTTGGAGGTTCGGGAGGGCAGTCAGGGGACAGGGAGCGGTTGGATAGGTGCAGGAGACCCCAGGGGTCTGTTGGGGGTGGGGGTGTTAATGGGGTGGTGGCAGTCAGGGGACAGGTAGGAAGTGGAGTTCTAGGGGGGCAGTTAGGGTGGGGGGCCTAAGGAGGGGGTAGTCAGGGACAAGGAGCAAGGAGACTTAGATAAGGGGTGGGGTCCTGGGCAGTTAGGGGCAGAGGTCCTGGGAGGGGGCGATCATGGGAGAAGGAGCGGGGGGGCGGTTGGATGGGATGGGGGTTGTGTGGGGGGCAGTCAGGGGGCGGGAAGTGGGAGGGTGTGGATAGGGGGCAGGGCTACCACTCCCCCCTATGAAGTGTCCTCTTTTTTGAAAGTTCAAATATGGTAACCCTACCCTATGGGCCAAGCCTCCACTCCTGCCAGTTCAGGGTAACCTCCCCCGTTCTCAGGGAGTCTTTGGCTTTAGCTGCTTGGCCTGCCTGCTGAGACGGAGGACTCAGGTGTTTCCATCAGGCTGCTCAGTTGCAAATGCAGCCACCTGAAGAAGTGAAGAATGGAAGTGAAAGAGCAAAGCTGGACCATCCGCTGAGCTGCTGCAGTCAAGTGAGCAGAGCCTGGGAGAGAAGCGGGAAAGCTTGAAGGTGGCTGGTGGCTGTAGGGAGCCCGGGGAGGAGGAATAAATAGTTAATGATGAATCCTACGGGCTTTGTCTTTTGTGGTGAAGGGTTTGAAATGGGTCTGCGTGTCCATTCTGTGTGAGGGGGCTGGTTCGGGGTCTCTGCAGGGAACTGTGACTCTCCGCCACTGTGAGGCGGGCCGGGCATCTCACTATCCTTTGCTGCCTCGTCCCCTCCCCGCTGGGCTGCGAGCCCGGGCTGCCATCCGGCATAGGGGCACCACCAGTTTAATAATACTGCGTAGGGCCCCATAAATCCTAAGGACGGCCCTGGGTAAAACCCTGGATCAGGCTGCCTCTAGAGACACAGCCCAGAGGCACTGACTTCTAGGCCTGATTAGATGCCAGGGGCCAACCAAAGGAAGCCAATCAGGGGCTAGCAGAGCCCCGTGAAAGGCCACATCAGGGACTGGTGATGTCACCATTATCACCTGGCTCTGCAAAGACTGGCCTAGTGCCTGTGGGGAGGGTCAGTGAGATGAGTATCAGACAAACTCTGTGTCTGTGCGTGTCCATCCGTCTCCTTATCCTCTTCTCCCAGGTTCTGGCTGTAGAGGGAAGGTTTGCCCTGTAGTTAAGGTGCTAAGATACCCTGAGCAGACCCAGCTTCCATTCTCTGCCCTGTGTGAAGTCAGGCAAGTCACTTATTCTGTCTGGGCCCGAATTTCCCCTCTTCTAAATGGGGGTAACAACCTTCCACATCGCACAGCAGCAGAGACATTGAGTGGGGAGGAAGGGGACAAATGAACCCATGTGCTGCCTTCCCCACTACTGCACTAATTTGCTGCTTGGTTTGTAGTGACCAGTGCTCACACAGGCTGAGCATGCTCAGTAACATCAGCTGAAGGCACTGCCCTGACTCTGCCCCCACACTACTGGCAGGTACAGGTGTCTGCACAGCAGTATGGTGAGTCGAAGCCCATGGAAGTTTGTGAGTCGCTCAGACAGTGCAGGGATGGGGGCCAGGTAAGGACCTGCAATAGCTAGGAGTGCAGCTCTTTCCTGTCCACATTAAATCACAAATGTCACATTGGGATTGTCGCAAGATTTCCTGATTTCACACTGACTCCTTCACTAGCTGGTGTTTCTCTTAATGCCACAACTCTTGGAATCCTGTGATTACGTGACAATCTCAGCTCTCACTTTAGCAACAGTAAGTTTCTTGCTCTCGGCTGAGTAGAAAAGGTTGAGAAAGTGACCAGAGCGAATCCTGACTGCTCACAAACAAACCAGCAGTCCAGAATATAATTTTTTAGAAGAAAAACCCTCATGTTTTCTTCAGCAGCCTCTTGATTTTTGCTTACAAGGTGCTGGCAATATTGCCTTGGCAGTGATCAGTTAGTTTTCAGGCCTGGCTTCTCCAGCAAAGGACCTAAATATAAAACTGAGCATTCTGAGTGATTTCTTTACCTCACCCTTGATCCAGAGGGGCTGTGATAGAGGTATATAAAATAATGAGTGATGTGGAGAAAGTGGATAAGGAAAAGTTATTTACTTATTCCCATAATACAAGAACTAGGGGTCACCAAATGAAATTAATAGGTAGCAGGTTTAAAACAAATAAAAGGAAGTTCTTCTTCACACAGCGCACAGTCAACTTGTGGAACTCCTTGCCTGAGGATGTTGTGAAGGCTAGGACTATTACAGCATTTAAAGAGAGCTGGATACATTCATGGTGGTTAAGTCCATAAATGGCTATTAGTCAGGATGGGTAAAGAATGGTGTCCCTAGCCTCTGTTTGTCAGAGGATGGAGATGGATGGCAGGAGAGAGATCACTTGATCATTGCCTGTTAGGTTCACTTCCCCTGGGGCACCTGGCATTGGCCACTGTCGGTAGACAGATACTGGGCTAGATGGACCTTCGGTCTGACCTGGTACGGCCGTTCTTATGTGCTCAGTTGCTGCTTGGCCCCACAGCCCAGCTCCATGCGCATTCCCACAGCTTGCCCTCTCTGTTTCCCTGTCTGTTAACTCTGCTGTGTTAGATAAATGATGGCATGAAATTAGGAGGCTTTCCATGGGGGATGGAGATTTAAGACCGGAGCTCTCAGTGGCACAGTATTGCCATCCCCAAACTTTGGAAAATCATGAGTCAGGACCCCCAGAATGATGTGATGCCTTTTGTGAGACTAAAAAATAAAAATACTAATAAATGTTGAGTTCTTTCTGTTTGCCTTCTGATTCTCACACTTTAGGCTGACTCAGGTCACATTTTAAGTTTTTCTCTGCAACCAAGACAACTAGAAACTTCCTCTGTTTAGGTGTCCCTAAGTTCTGTTTGCTAGAAGCTGGGAATGGGCAACAAGCGATGGATCACTTGATGATCACCTGTTCTGTTCATTCCCTCTGGGGCAGCTGGCATTGGCCACTGTTGGAAGACAGGACACTGGGCTAGATGGACCATTGGTCTGACCCAGTCTGGCCATTGTTATGTTCATGAGATTTATTATAAAATCATCAATGTTGGCAACACTTTTGACACTGCGTTTCCTTTACGCTGAGGCAGAGCTGCCTTAGCCTACGTTAGAATCGGGCCTTTGAAACTTTGATTCCAGCTTAAGCAAGTTTTTGGCCTGTGAATTGAATATCCCTAGACTTGAAAGGATTGGATTTTATTGGCAGATGTCAGCAAATGTTGATTTCACTTTGCGCACACAAAGGGATGAAAAAACATTTCCATTGATCAGAACTGAAATTTACAAATAGCTACGGTAAGAAAAATGCTGCTTGAGAACTTACCGGAGTTTAATTTAAGGAGATTTACTTAGCATGTGTTGACATGAGATGTTGACAATTTGTGCTTTAATAGTTACACCTTTTAACTTTTTGAATCTGTCTACTGTCCTAAATAATTATTGTCTGATTAAAATATTGTCTGAACTGCCCCAATTTCCCACAACAGTGAACAACAATATTGATAAAAATTGAAACTGTGAAAGTTTAAATAGATAAATACATAAACATTCTTGCAAATTAATATTAATCTTATTTGTCAAAATTACATATTAAATCAAATGAATTCTGCCAAGCCTAAATATCACTCCTTGGACACACAGTTCTGTCAGCTCAGCAGGACAAAGGGAAGCTGATGTCCATGTGAAGTCCCAGTGACCTCCCCACACACACACCAGCAGAGGGGGCTGATTGTAGGATCAGAGCCTTATTGGGACGTTTCTCACCAAAGCCCCCAGGGCTGGAACATTTCGGGTGATCTGGCTCCAGCTCAGCAAACAGCCTGAGTCAGTTCCAGGAAGGGAAACACACAATTGCTACTGCTGCAGGCGGGACATATTTCTGAGCTCAGGAAAGACAAACTAACCCTGTTACACTGCCCAGAGGGAGCCATGGCCACAGACAACCCGGTGGAAAGTCTCCAGGAGGAAGCTACATGCCCCATCTGTCTGGAGTATTTTAAGGACCCTGTGATTGTAGATTGTGGGCACAATTTCTGCCGAGCCTGCATCGCCCAGTGCCGGGAGGGATCCGATACAGCCGCCTCCTGCCCTCAGTGCAGAGAAACTGGGCAACAGGGAAACCTCAGGCCGAACAGGAAACTGGCAAATATGGTAGAAATGGTCAAACGGCTGAGTTTACAGGCAGCAAAGGGAGCAGGAGAGGAGAGGGTGTGTGGGGAACACCAGGAGACTCTGAAACTGTTCTGTGAAGAGGATCAAACTTCTGTCTGTGTGGTTTGCCATCTGTCCCGGGATCACAGAGATCACAGGGTGATTCCCATAAAGGAGGCTGCCCAGGAGTACAAGGTAGGGAATTGCTGTCAAGTTTAATGGGTAATAACTTTGGGTTTTAATTACAGGCTGATTTCACTGAATGTTACCTGGCACAGGAGTGACACATCATTCAGCTGTGTAAAGCCTTCATTGTCCGGGAGATGCTATCACAAAATTAATGATCTGGCGGTGTGGTGACAGAATCAGAATATCAAGTCTTCAAAGATACCTGTTGTGGCAAACTTTTCTCTTGAGTTTCTGAATGTTTTTCACACTCAGTTTCCACTGCTGAAATAAGGGGACTTTTTACACCACGGTTGGTGTTAACCATCAGTGAGGTTTAAATCACAGGAGCTGCAGGTCAGTCTAGGTGAGTGTGTCTCCTTCAGACTGGAGAACTGATGATCTAAATATCAACACTGTTAATTATTTTGTTCCCCCTGTGAGAGCAGAGAGGGAGAATTACAGCTCGGCACCATTTATTGCCAGTGATGCCTCCTTCCAGTGCCACAAGCGGGTGATGTTTGGGAGATGCCACCTCTTATTTCCCCCCAGTAAAGGAGGACCAGGCCCAGAGAGCCCAGCAGAGTCCAGGGGTACATTCTAGCCCCATGAGGGGAGTCCTGCCCCAGGAGCCCCTTGCAGCCAATCAGCAACTCCATCCTGTTTTGAACAATGCACCATTTGAACAGATCATGGTGTCTCCTTTCGGTGACTCACGTGGGCAGAGCTTATTTTGTGGGTGGAGCTTCAAAGAATCCAGCCACTTTTGCCCCTCCCACATTCTGATCCTGGCTCGTTGCTGAAGCTGTTTTGCTGGATGCAGAGGTGCTTTTCCGCCTCCTGTCTGTCACTAGCCCCTGCTGGCTCCATCGCTCACTGCTTCCCTGCAGCAGCACCGCAGGGGTGTCACCGAATAGCTCCCCAGGAGCTGTCAGCAGCAGCTGCAGCAGCAGCCTGGGCCCTTGGGCAGAGGGCAGGAGAGAACTCGAGGGCTCAGAGAAAAGAGAAAACGGGAAACGGGAAGGGCTGTGGGGGCTGCCAGGGGTGCCGCACAGAGCGGGGCTGAGGGGGCAGGAGCACGTTGCTGTGCTGTGTGAAGGAGTCACACGCTGTCAAAGGGGAAGAGCCCTGGGGTATTCCAGCTCTGGAGCTGTTATAACTATGGGTGACACATTCCCCCAGACCGAGTGTTCCCTGTTCCTCACTGACCTCCAGCCACATCACAGCTTCACCCTGTGCAGTTAATGGGACTGCGCTGGCTCAGGTGCTCAGCCGCTGCCTGGGGGAGGCCACATGGGAGCCTGGACAGACGGGAGCACAATGGGGTCTTGTTCCTGGCCTTGGTCTGAGTACAGTGCAGCGAGGTGCTGCCCCAACCTCTTCACTCTCACCGGCAGGAGGGATCGTTCAGAACCTTCCCAGCTGTTTCCCCTCTGGCCTGTGCTCAGTGATGTGAAGCTTTAGCTGAAACACAGGCTCTGAGAGGTCCTGAGTGTGTGCAGGGAGCAGAGCCTCTGCTCTGAGACTGGCGCCTCTGCTCCCATGGGGCCTTTGGGGCCAGCAGAGCCCCGTCTGCTGCCTCCTTCCAGGGTATTTTACTGCTCATGTATGAAATGCCAATATGGACAGTACTGTCCACCCATCGGACAGGCAGGCTAATGGCTGTTTATCGCACATGATGCCCCTGCAGGAGAAACTCCAGGGAGCCCTGGGCCCTCTGAGGAAGGAGCTGGAAGAGGCCTTGGCTCTGATGTCTGCAGAGGAGGAGGAGATCACAGAGTGGCAGGTGGGTGTCCGGGTTTATTCCTCCCTGAGCCCTTCCCCCTGCAGCGTTCCCAGGAATGTCGGGGGCTGTAAAGCTCCAGGAGGAGGTTATGACTCTGCTCTGATTGATTGCTCCATTGCACAGGTTTGGTGCTGGCCGTGGGCAGTCCATACCTGTGGCATTTGGGGATGCTGGGCATGAGTGCTGGAAACTCCCTGGCACCCAGGTCATTGCCCTGCCCACTGCTCCACTCCCATTTGTCCTCCTCTCCTGAGGTCCCGCCCATGCGCCGCTCCTGCTCTGCCCCATGCCCAGCTCCCACTCAGCCCCTTCCCCAGAGGATCCCCGCTCACCGTTCACTGTTGCAGCTTGCTCCTCTCCCCCACCCCCTCCTCCAAGTCCTCCTCGCCTACCGCTTGCTCCTTTCTGCCCCCTCCTGCCTTAAGGGTGAATGATGGGGGGGAGGGACAGAGAAGAGCAATTGGCGGGGGCCCCCCCACAGGCAGCAAGCAGTGGGTGCTGCAGGCTTCGGGGGAAGAGCTGGAGCGAGGGCTCCAGGCAGAGCGCAGGCAGCACTCCAAAGGCGGCAGGTCTGCAGCATCCTCCGAAGAGAGGGGCGCTGCATCCTGTTTGGGGAAGCTCAGCCTCCCCTGGCCTATGGTACCTGCCATCCAGGGTGTTGGCAGCATCAGGCTGTGTCTCTGGTGGGGATGTCAGCGCAGCAGCTCCTGTAGGCGGAGGAGGGGCAGTTCCTGGGCCTTGTACAGTGGTGCAGACCCACCCCTAGGATCTCTGATAGGGGCAAATTCTCAATATTGGATGCAGTGTTTTCACTATTATGTGGATCCTGTTTCCCTCCTGCACATGGGGATGGTGCATCAGCGGCTACAGCCATCGGTTTTCAGTGGCCTCCATTACAAAGCTCTGCAGCATCTCTGCAGCCTGGGGGAAAGAGATTGTTCCTTCTCGCTCTGCAGCCACAATCCCTGCAGTGAATCTGTCCAGTGCGTGGGCCAGACACTGGAGCTGGGAGGATGATTTGCCCCCCATGGGTGAGGTTGAGATTGACTGAGCTGGCTGGGCTGGGGGCATGCTGGGAGCTGAGCACTTCTGAACATCAAACCCAGTTGGGAGTGTGGAGCTCTGTGGAAAATCTGCCCCTTGGGTGCATCTACATGGCCCCAACAGCCAGCTGCAGGCTAGTGACTGAGTAATACCCAGAGTCTGGGTGGGCTTGTACAGCCTGTGCTGCTGCTGCGGCTTCATAGCTACGAGTACCCGAGCTAGTCAGATCAAAGCTAGCCTGGGTGTGTCTCCACTCGGTGCTGTCGCACCTTCATTGCAGTGGGGACACCCCCTGAGTGAGCAGAGCCAGGGGCAGGTCAGTGTCAAGCCAGGCAGCGCTCGGCCACTTTGACGCCTCTATTGCCATCACGTGGCCACTTCATCCCAGTCGCCTACTACTGTCACTGTGACTTTCCCTGTCCTTGTCTGTAGCCAGGTGATGAACCACTGGGAAAAAAAGTCTGTTCAGATTCAACTGCCTCTTACGGTGAAATCACTGCAGGGAGTGTGGGGGGTGTGAGGAAGACGCCAGCAGCAGGGATGAGAGGAGAAGTAGGTGCCCCGCTAGTCAGATAAAAATGGCCATTTACAAGAGCTGAAGGGCTCAGAGCTCGGTGCCTCTGGTTCTGCATCTGAAGCCGTATTTAGAGCCCTGCGGAAGTGGTCTGGTTTCCAGAGGACAGAACCGCAGCAGTTCCCACTGCTGCAGCGGAAGCAGTTGGTGCTCAGTTCCTCAGACAATAGGGATTTAGGTGGATAACAATTAACAGCCAGGTTTGAATGTGTCCGGCAAAGTGCCCAGAGAGCAGGTAGGGACAGAGCTGGCATCAGCCAACCCGCTGCTCTGTGAGCCTAGCGGGCTCCCTAAAGGCTGCGATCCCAGGGGCACTGGGCACATGGACACGGGGCACTCGGCCAGACTGGGTGAGGCCAGAGCCAGCCCTGACATTGGCCTGGGTGCCCAACACCCATGTGAGGCCCCAGATGGCACCCAAAGGACTATTAGCACCAGCCCTAGGTCCTGTACTTTGCATCCCTGGGAGCAGGTTGTCAAAGAAGGAGCATCACCCACATCCTGCTGTGACGGCTCCCCTGGGTGTCTGAGTGCCCAGCACTGGGCACCCAAATGCCCCCATGGACACCCTGTGTGGCCCCCTGTAAATCTCTTCTGCTTCCTCGATTTCTCCTCACTCCCCTGTGTCCATCCCATGCTACCTGCAATAACATACTGCATCTTTACAAAGCGCCCTAGACAACCCCGCTATGGAACTGGCCATATGAACTGTGAACTAAAAGAAACCCATTATGGTACGTTTCCCAAAGAAGTAAATCTCCTTACAAACGTGATACTGATCTAATCCCCTGCTTCGTGGACAGAGGCCCAGTCTGTGTAACTCAACATCTGGCTCACGTTTTCTCTGTGCCTTTCCTATTCTTCTGTTTCAAGGGGAAAGTAAAGAATAGGAGAGAGATGGTTGCAGGTGAATTTAACAAACTGCACACACTGCTGAGAGAGGAGGAGCAGCTGCTTCTGCAGAGCCTGGAGGAGGAGGAGAGGGTGACTCTGCAGAGACTAAGGGAAAATGTCACCAAACTCTCCCAGCAAAGCTCCTCTCTGCAGCAGCTGATCACAGAGATCGAGGAGAAGTGTCAGCAACCAGTTGTGGAGCTGCTAAAGGTGAGACAGCATCAAAATTCTCCACCCATCCAGAATTAGAACTCAGATCCCTGAGTCTGAATTCCAACAATTAGAGTGAATGTGTTCTGTGGTTTACTGGCAAACAGAACATCCGGCTAAGGGTTCCATCAATTCCAAAATATCCCAGTTCATGTTAGAGGGGAATTCTGCTCATGGAGCCCCAGTGAGGCCATGGGAGATTAAATGGATGATACAAGAATGATTTTGAGCTGAACCCATCCCTGCTCTGACTCCAGAACATTGGACCCAAGACAGGCGATAAACACAGATGGTGATGGGTTGGGTCCCAAGAAGGGAGAACCTTTTAGCTAAATTCCTGTCTCACCTACATAAATGAAACAAGTGTTAAAGCACAATAGTGTACGAGATTTTACCACAAAACAGTGAAGCCTGGGAGGGTTGATCTATTTTCTAGATGAAATTTTGATGCCCAGAGTGAAACTCACACAGTTTTATGCACATTGTGTTACTACAGAACATTGATTCTCTTTTTTCCTTTCAGGATGTGAAAAGCACATTGAGCAGGTGTGTTTCCTGTGTTCATTGCTCTTATATTCTTGGTGGTGGTTCTGGGATGATGTATGTACAGAGCAGCTGAGTGATGATGGGACGTTTTCTTCATAGGAATGCGAATGTGAAACTCCAGGAACCAGAAGCTGTTTCTACTGATCTGGAGAACGTGTATAAAATTTCCCTTGACATGAGGGAAGCGCTGAAGAGATTGGGAGGTGAGTGGATTCTACTGGGACATTCAGCTGTGTTGTGCCTGGGGCTCTGGACAGAGCCTGGGACCCCAGGACACACGTGCACTCAGTTGACAGGCTTGGAGCTGTGATAGCTGGAGGCTGATGAGCTGAGTGCTGGGCAGTTTGCCTGCTACTTACAGCCACCTGCTGGTACTTGCCCAGGTGTCTGACCAGGCCCCGTCCCTCTGACATCCTGACCCCTCCATGGCTGAGTTACTGGGTGTCCCTGAGCCAGGTGCTGTGAGGCCTGGACTGGACCCATTGTACAGGGAGCTGCACAGTCAGGGAATGGATTACGTGTCTGTGCCTCTCTCCTGGGACATGTGAGGGCTGCGTTGTGTGGGCACCGCTCAGCACTGCCCCAGCCCCCATTAGCCAAGGCTGGCCCAGCTTTCTGAGGTGGGGAAGGGGCCAGCCTGGCTGCTGTGGTCTGACCTGGGCCATGTGTTACTGGGTAGGAAGCTGAATCCTACGGGCCCCTCGTCTGCTCTGAGCACAACTCAGTGTGAGGTTGGGTCACTGGTTTGCTGCTCAGTGAGTGAGACTCACTCAGAAGATTGACTCGGTCACAACGGCTGAGCGTGAGCTGCCCCCATCCAAACCCCTCCCACAACCCCAGCGCGGAGACCGGGGGCAACGGCAGAAACCTGACAGCGAGGAGGGACAGAGAAGAAGCTAAGGCAGAGGAGAGGGGGATTGGGAAGGTTCAGTGACCTCGGTCTGTGATTGTTGAACTGGCCCATTCCTCCTACACTCCCAACCACTCCTCTCTTCCTACTCACCCCCAGCAGGGGCAGTGGAAGGGGCCAAGCTGGGTGTGTCTGTCCCGGCTGATGGAGGCTGCACAGTCGGTGTCATCTGCAGGGCCAGGATCTCAGGGCTCTGGGGAGCAGGAACCCCAGGCTGTGGGGGAAGCAGCTTCCTCTCTGTGAGGGGCTGGAGCCAACACATCCCTGCTTCCCTCCCCGTTCACTGCCCCCAGCCCAGCACAGTCTGTGCCCACTGGACCCTGAACACGGCTGGGCTCTGGGCCATTCCACACCCCTGAGCCTGTCGGGATCCTTAGCCAGTCAGCTCAGTGCCTCGTTCTAGGGGATCACCAGTCCCTAGGGAGCCTCTTGTCAGCTCCCCAGAAGCCCCTTCCTGGGCAGGGTCCCAGTCCCTGAGTCACTCGCTGGCTGCTCCAGACTGGCCAGGCCCAGGGTCTCCAGCAGGGCTGTTGGTGCTGGCACCGCGCTCGCTGCCAGAGCTCCCAGCCCTGACCCAGCCCGGCCCGTTGATCCAGCGCTGACCCCTCCTCTGCGGGTGGGGACGCTGCTGCTCTCAATGGCTGAGCCCCTCTCTCTGCCGCTGCCTCTGCTGCTGCTTTCGCAGGCTCAGCCCGTGCCAGGGCCAATGCTGCACTGCTGGGGCTGCTCCTTCCCTGGGCACCTGGGTTCTCTGTGTCTGGGGCAAATGGCGGGTGAGTGGGCAGGGACCTGCTCAGAGACACATGCCCTGAGGTGCACCCAGAGGGCAGAGACCAGCCAGGGCTGGGCAGCAAAGTGCCACCGTGCTGGGATTAACCCTTTCCTTCCACTCACCCTAGCAGCCCTGGCCGGTCAGTGCCACTCGACTGCCTGCGCTCTGACCCCAGGGACTCAGGTCCGGCAGCTCAGGGGACTCTCTGAGTAAATGTGTGGGGCAGAGTAACCAGGGCTCCCTGCGCCCCAGGATCCCCGTGTGCAATGGGGAAGATCCTGCGCTGTCATGCACCCCTTGGGGGCTAGACAGTGAGTGTTATTGATACCAGCCTCAGACATTTCAGGGTATCTTGGCAAGCATCTTGCCTCAGTTTATCCTCTTCAGCACTCCTTAAATTACGCCTCACAATCCAAAAGATCTGAGAGAAAAGTCCCCTCCTGGGGTCCGCTGTGAGTCCAAGTAAACCCCAAAATAAAATCATTTCCCTCACTCTGCTCCAGCCTCCAGGTCTCACTCCAGCTCTTCACTGTCCTCAAGTCAGGAGCCCTCAGTCCTTCCCAGAGCTGGGCTTGGATTAGTTTCCATGGTGGAATCAGATGACTCCAGCCCTCCCTCCTGGAGCTGGGTCATTTCAGACTGTGCCTCTATTCTCTGCATCCACTTTCTCTGGCCGGGGGCAGCTCTCCAGGGTTGTGTCCTGCTCCAGCTGCTGCTGTCATTGTCATCTCTGGCAGCTCCTTCTCCTTAGGGGAGCTCCTCTGCCTAGGACAGTGGTCCCCAAACTTTTTTGATCAAGCCCTCCCTTACCTGGTTTGCACCCCCACCCTGGGAGCTGCTGTCAAGAGCTTGGCCAGGAATGGGGCTCCAGTTGGGGCCAGAAGCTGGGGGCCATGGCTGGGGGTGGACCGGCAGTTGGGGCCGGGAGCTGGAGGCTTCGACGGGGGGGCGGAACCATGTTTGAGTCTGGGTCTGCAGCTGGGTTCTTAGCCTGGAGCAGGGCCAGGAATGGGTGGCTGAAGTCAAGGCCGGAGATGCAGCTGGGGCTGAGGGTGGGGCCAGAGTGGAGCTGGGGACAGGGCAGGGCTGGGTGACATTCCCTTCCCGCCACCCATGGAGGCTGGTCCAGGCCCTGTCAGGCCCCCTAAATGTTCCTCTACACCCTTGAGGGGGGCACAACCCACAGTTTGAGGACCACTGCTCTAGGAGCACCTTCCAGACTCCTTGCTCTGGGAGCTCTCCTGGGAGCTCCTCTGCTCAGCAGCTTCCTCTCCCTAGCATCCCTTCAGCTGAGCCCTGGTTACCCTTTCTCAGCCTCATTAGCTGTTTCACTGCCAACTAGCTCCCTAGAGATTTAATGACTTCCAGGTTGGTCTGGGTTGTCTCATTCTCCCTTACAGGAGCCTGTCGCAGGTCGTTTGGTCCCTGACTCCCCTAACAGGGCCAGCCCTCTTGATAGATTTCCCCCCACCCCCAGAGACAAGCTGTATTCAAAGGGAGGCTTGACCATGGCTGACACTTGGTTATGTTCTGCTAGAAAAAGTTTCCAACTCCAGGGAAGTAAATTGGTGGCCACTTCCAGGAGCTGCACGGAGCTAGGGGAGGCAGGGAGCCTTTTAATATCCCAGTCGGTGGAGCCAACCGGAGCCACCAGGGTCCCTTTTCAACCAGACTTTCCAGTAGAAAAACAGATGCCTAGCAACCCTATGGACAGGTGTAAACCCTAGGTCCTGTCCACATGGCCCAGTGACACCCTGCTAAACCAGGTACATGCAGCCACATGCCAGCCCAGGCCCCAGGCAGGGACGCTGAGCTGCCAGCTGCCAAGGTCACTAAAACTGTTAACTGTGTCACGTGCCACTCACCACACTCAGAACTGCCAAGGCCCTGGACCCAGCCCCAGGAACTGCTGTAACCTAGAACCATAGCAATGCAGGGCTGGAAGGGACCTCGAGAGGTCACCTACTCCAGCCCCCCACGCTAGGTCAGGGACTAGACTATTCCTGGCAGGGATTTGTCCAACCTGTTCTTACAAACCTCCAGTGATGGGGATCCTACAACCTCCCCTGGAGCCTGATGAAGAGTTTCACTGCCCTGAGAATTAGAAAGTGTTTCCTCATCTCCAGCCTCAACCTCCCTTGCTGCAGATTGTGCCCATTGCTCCTTGGACAGGCCAGTTCCCAGCGGACAGGAGCTCACATCGTAAGTCACTTTAACGGCAGCCTCACCGGCCACCTCCGCAGGGAGGCCAAGGCCTGAACGGGCCGCAGGGACAATTCTTCCCCAGGGAGAGGGTCCGGCAGATGTCAGGGCTGAGCCATGTTGGCAGGACGGTGGGGGTCTGACACGGCCTTTTTCTCCTTACACCCTCAATACACAGAGCTGCAGCAGCCGGGGTGTAAAACCCAATTCGTACCCCCAGAACTGAACTCACTGTCACTGCCCCAAGGGTCCTCTCCTCCTGGGGTTGGGGAGTGAGTAACGGGCACTGGAAGAGGTGGGCCAGGGGCCATGGCCCCATCACTTTTACCAATGGGAGAGCTATTCCCTCCCACTTTTTACCAGCTGTAAGGGTGAGCGATGATGGGGGAGGGGGCTGAGAGGAGAGACCAAGAGGTCAGGGTGTTGGGGGAAGAGGTGGTGTGAAGGCAGGGGCTCAGGAATACGGGGCAGTGTGAGAGGGAGGGTTCAGGGGTGCGGGGACAGGAGCTCAGGGAGAAGGGCTGGCACGAGTGTGTGACCCCTGTACTTTTAGGGAGCTTCCATCACTCCTGGGGAGAGCACCAACCCGGATCCTGATCCACGGGCACATCTGTGTATTTGCCGGGTGTACAGAGCTCTCTGTGTGGAGACACTTTCACGCTCACCCAGGAACCTTTGCTGGGAGGCCCCACTGCCCAGGAGGCTGAGGGCTCTCACTCTCCTGCCCTGGGAGTGAAGGGAGGGGCCCTGAGGCTGCTGTTGCCAGTCCCAGGAAGGGGCTGAAGGGGATGTGGACACAGACAATGTCCCCTCTTGCACTGTGAGTGGCAGACCTGGCTCCACCCTGGGCTTCGGAGCCTGATCTCCAGCCAGAATCTGAAAATCTTTGCGGCTATTTTTAATTCCAAAGAGGGAGACCCATCAGCCTGAATCTGTCCACCCTGTTCCAAGACTCGCTGCTACAGGCTGTGTAGAAGGACCCAAAGTGTCTCCAGAGTCTGGGTGTGAAAGTTGCCAGCGTGTCTGTCCCAGGGCTGGTTAATGAGAGCGGGGGTGGTGGCTGGCACAGTCGTTAGATGGAGACACCTGAGCCCCTGGGATCTGAGACGATCTCTCTGACCATTACCCGCTCTGAGAGATGCCCAGGTGCAGCTGCAGAGGGTCTGTGCTGCTAGCAGCGTCCATGGGACAAATGGTTCTGGGCAGAGAGTTCAAGCTGGAGCCAAGTCTCCATTTTCAGCCTGATTTATGGGGCTGAGATCAGGGGCCCAGGGGGCATTTGTCTGCAAAGGGCAAATTAACCAGCAGCTCTGGAGTGTTTCATAGCTGATGTCCTGAGCCTGGCCTGCCTGTAACTGGGTTTCTGAGGATGTTGACAGTCTCTCATTTCAAGTCACTGGGATTGGGGCTCCTAAGTTGCTCAGAGAGGTTTGCAGTGGAGCTGGGTGAAATGTTCTGGACAAATAGTTTATTTGCTGCAAAATTATATTTCAGGTCAACAGAAACTATTTGTGAATCCATGTCGAGTTTGCTGACTACTTTCAATTAAGACAAAAAGGTGCTGCCGCTTCCCTTGTAGCCTTTAGCCCAGTGGCTGGACCCTCAGCTGGGAGCCCCAGGTTCAGTCCCCCCGTGTGATGCCATGAGAGCTTGAACCGCTGGGCTCCAGGTGTCTTGATGACGTCCTCCTGTGTCTAAACACTGCCATGGGCACTGGGCCAGAGTGTGGGAGTGAGAATGACTCTGCAGCCCAGTGGATCAGGCCCCCACCTGGGAGCCCAGAGTCCAGCTCCCCTGCTCCAGTGACCCTGTAATTATTGATCCATAACCCCAGTGAGGGGAGGGGTTATGGCCTCTGGCACAGGAGTGTCTCAGGCCATGTCTGCCGGGGTTTACTTGCCCTGATGTAGCTGCACCGATGCAAACCCCTAGTTCAGACGTGCTGTGCAGGTGTGAACTGGGACTGGTTCTGGGTTCAGCTTCTCCCAGATGGAGGGGGCAGTAAGTGGGGAAATGTCCCCTCCCCACTGCCCTGACCTCATTAGCAACAGCCTATCCGTACGCATTTATTCCCCTCCCCCCTGAGAATCTTCCACTGTAATGCCCCCCAAGTGAGCCCAATCCAACAACTGTCTCCGTGGGGGTGGGGGTGTGGCTGGGCTGGGCGAGGGGAGGGGCTGGCTGTGGGGTTTTCCTTGCTGGAAGGTGGGGCCTATGGGGCCTGCCAGCATGGAGAGTCCCAGCTGCTCCCACCTGGGGCAGGGCTGCACCCCCACTGTGTGTGGGGAGAGCACTGACCTGCTCTGAGCGAGAAACCAACCACATGTGGCCTGAAAGTAACAGAGATTCCCTGGGGCCTGCCTCTCCCTCCCGCTCTCTGGCTCCAGCCCCTTCCTTACCCTTCCCCAACCCCTGTGAGGGACCCTGGACCCTGCCCCTCACCACCCTCCAGTCCCCTGGTGCCAGCTCCTCCTCTGCCCCAAGTCCCAGCTCTACCCTGGCCCCATCTGCCTGCCTGGTGCCTGCTGTTTCCTTTGCCCCCTCTGCCTGCCTGGTGCAAGTCCCTTCCCTCACCCCCCTGGTCTCAGCCCTTCCCCTCACCTCAGCACTGCCACACCCCTCCCCTCCCCCTCTGCTAACCTCTGTGCCCCACCCCTCCCTTCATCCTCCCTCTGCCCCCCTGGTGCCCACATCTCCCTGCACATGCCTCTGCCCCCCTAGAACCTGGCCTTCTCCACACCCCTCTCTGCCCCTCTTCTGCTCACCTGCTCCCTCACCCCCCATTCTGCCCCTTTGGCACCAATGCCTGTTCATTCGCTCCCCCCCATGGTTCCACCTCCCCACTCCTCATCATCTCACTCCCTGGCTGCTCACCCACCCCTTGATTTCCCCTGCCCCATTGGAGCTCCCCCATTCCCTCACCCGCCTCTGCCCCCTGGTGCTTGCCCCTTCCTGTGCTTCCCTGTGCCCCCTGGGGTCCATCCCCTTCTGCCCTGGTGCCCACCCCTCCCCCTACCCCCTGCAGCCCCCTGGAACCTGCCCTTCCCTTCACACCCCTCTGTCCTCCTGTTGCCCGTCCTTTCCCTTATCACCCCATAGCCCTTGTGCCTGCCCCACCCTATATCCCTCCCTCCACCCCCTCTGCTCCTGTCGTCTCCCCCTCCCTTTTCCTCTCCCAGCATCAGCCTGTTACCTCCCCTCCCCCGCCTCCCCTGACACCTTCCCACCCCTCCCCCGCTCCTCCTGCCCTTCCCCCTCATTGTCTCCTCACAGGCAGAGGGGCCCTGACTCCCCTCAGCCCACAACCCCTCCCCCCCCAGTGATTAACGGGGCTGCAGGTTAATTTCCCTTTGATCCCAGTGACCAGCCCCTGCCCCCGGCCCTGACTCTGTGACTCTCTCCCCAGTGGACGTGACTCTGGATCCAGACACGGCAAATCCCAACCTCGTCCTGTCTGAGGATCGAAAACGTGTGAGACTCGAAGACAAACACCAGGATCTGCCCAACAACCCTGAGAGATTTGATCCTTGTGCCTGTGTCCTGGGTGCTGAGGGGTTTGCGGGTGGGAGGTGTTACTGGGAGGTGGAGGTGGGAGACAAGACTGAGTGGGACCTGGGGGTTTGTAGGGAATCTGTGAGCAGGAAGGGATGGATCAAACTGACACCTGGGAATGGATTCTGGGTCATGGGGCTATGGGACGGAGGATACGAGGCCTGCACCTCCCCCTCGACCCCCCTCCCCGTGAGCGCCAGGCCCAGCCGGGTGGGGATTTTCCTGGACTATGAGGCGGGCGAGGTCTCGTTTTACAATGTGACTGACAGGTCCCATCTCTTCACTTTCACTGACACCTTCTCCGGGAAGCTCCACCCTTATTTCTGTCCTGGTGTCAACCCTGGGGGTACAAACGCGGCTCCCCTGATAATCTGCCCAGTCCCAGCTCAGGCCGGAGGGAATCTCTGTCACTGACAGTGACCCCGCGGCACAGACTGGCCCGTCCCAGCCCTGCTGCTGTTCCCGTCCCAGTGGTGGGGGCCAGTTACTGCAGCAACTGGACTTTCCGTGCTGACCGGACGCTGCCAGTTTCCCTTTTCAGCTGGAGGTTCCAGTCAAAAACCAGACACCTGGGAACCCCCAGTCCCCACCTTCCCCGTCCCCTGCCCCAGGGGTAAGCAGATGGTGGGAGATGGGGTCATTCAGTCCTGTCACAATTTTCTACCCCTGTGAAATCTCAATGTAAAATATGAAAGAAAAAAGATTATTTTAATTTAGAAAATATTATTGTAAGAAGGTGTAAATACAAGAATATTTTAATTTACATTTCAACAGTATTTGAAAAAACAAGCATCTAAATATATTTGTAGGAATGGAATTATTGACATTTTTTAATCTTTCCCTCAAATCTATAGTGAAGTTTAACTTCTCTGAATAACGTCATTTGTATTTCAATTGTGGAATTTCAAGAAATCCAAAATATTTATCTTAACAAAATAGATAGTAAACTGTCAGACTGGGTTGTTCAGTCACAATGTACATGTGTCATAAACATCACAACTACACACATGTGCAGCTGCTCTCTCTCTCTCTCTCTCTCTCTCTCTCTCTCTCTCTCTCTCTCTCTCTCTCTCTTTTCATTGTCTTGCCTGGTTCTCTCTGGATGGCAGGACACATATACCCACCTCCTGCACTACACCTTTGACAATTAATAGTTGAAAAAAATGATAGAATTATTTAAGCAATATATTTAACTTAACTCACACAAGATTATATAATAATCTTTGAACGTCTGTCAGCATTAATTCATGTGATTTTTAACTTTCTAGCTACATCTAATTGGTAATCAAGATATGACTCTTCCTTTCTTTTTCTTACATCAATTAGCAAAACACGGTCCCCAACCTCAAATGCTCTCTTCCTATCGATGGAAATCTCTTCTACAATCTCCAGTTTTTAGTTGATTTTTCTTTAGACATATTATTTGCAGACAATGGACTGTCAGTGTCCACTGTTGATTTCAGTGTCCTGCCAGGCTCTTCATGTTCTTGGTTATAAGGACACAACAAATGTAGTTGATAAAGAAATAGAGAAGGGGCTGTGTTCCTTTACTCATCATCACACATTAACTGAACTGTGTTAAAGACGCCGGCACTTAATCACACATAACATGAAAATTGATGAAGCTTTCTTGGCAAACCTTCCTTCTCGGCCATAAATCAGTCAAAAGGGTGATATTTTTGTTGTCATGTGAGGTTTAGAGTACAAAGAAAAGAAAGTTTCTCCAGGAAATTCATCACAGTTCCTCTGGGTTCTGTCCACCACTTTCTCTAAAGCTCTGTAAAAATAGTGACTGATTGATCTAATTCCTTGACATTAGCTGTTGAACCTAATTTGTTGAAGATCTAGCTGAGCAGAGTCTGAGGGGAGGCACATCACATGGCATTGCTAGGACTCCTTTTTGTTTTAAACTTGATGCGTTATGAACATTTTCAATGTAATGATTCAGTTTTGATGATTTATTCACAATATGCCATCCATGGCAGACTGCCCTAAATGTGCCTTGATTATTTGAAAATAAATACCCTAAAATTATCTTTTAATGGAGTCATTTGTGCTTTTTATCCAGTCTACTGGTGTCTAGGTGGCATGGGCTCCTGAAGCTTTGTGTTTTTCCTAATTTTTAACACAGGGAAATATGAATCTAAAAATAGATAATTTTTCCATAAAATTTTCTTCAGAAATATCTGCGTTCCTTTCCCTAGTTCTCACTGAATTATGTGTAATTACTGTGTTCCCTTATCCAATTTTATTATATTATTACATGGGGAAATATGTTGGCAAATAGGTTAATATACAACATGGTTTTTACTCTCTGACAAGACACAAAAATGCGTTGTCGCTCAGAATTTACAGCATGAAGTGTCATGAAGAGATTGCAGGCAATGTTCATTTTTAAATTTCTAACTCTGAATGGGCTCCCCCATCAGTTCCTGCAACCCCTGGCTGGCAGACCTCTCTGTGAATTAAGCAGCCTGTAGTCTGCCAGGGAACTTCCACCAAGCATCTTTATGACTTTTTATGGTGCATCACAACATAGCAGCAGTTACAAGGAGCCCTTCCTGCTCCAATTGAGAATTTTATACTGCTGCTTTCTTCTCAGCACTGGGCAAGTGACCTCCTCAGGCTCCCTACAGGTGCAAGTGATCCCCTCTGCCCTTCCAAACCCAAACTGCTCAGTCCCTCCTCCTCTAAGTACACCCGGTACCCTGGGTGTTCTCAGTGACCAGGGTGCTGGCTTCCAAAGGGCTCAGTTTGTAGCTGCCAACAGCCCCTGTCACACGGCCATGATTGTGTAATTGACCATATAGTGAAAATGTGAACTGTTACCTCATGATTCAATTCACAGCCTAGATCTGCCAGTGTCTGCTCTGCACAGCCATGTTGAGACATAATTTTACATGTCTTCTTCTCCACCTCATGTGCTGTCATAGTTCTAAGTGGAAATTCTTCTACCTCTTTTGAAAAATCATCTGTAGCTGTCAGTACAAACTGGTATTGTTTCTGTGGTACTGGATATAGTCTTAAATTTGCTCTCAGCAGTTCCCAGGGTTAACAACCTGTGTGCAAGAACACAGGCTGGAGTCATCATTTGGATATTTCCTCTGACATTTTTATTATTATCCCATCTATAGTAAGCAAAGTAAACGTTATAATGTGGTTTCTAGAATAGTTGATGTCTCCACACAGTCAGAATCTAATTTCTGGTGTTTTTCAGACATAAATAAATACAGGCCAAACTTCCGCAACTGAAAACTTGCATAAATACGCGGTCACTGTGCCAGCACAGCGGGCAATAGAAGTTGTTGCTGCACTGTGTTATAGCTGATTAGAGGCCTTATTGTGCAGCCATAATAAATACAGATAATGATAAACAATTAGCTTAGCTAATGTTTAAACACACTTCCGATGTATTTAACATGGGGAAAGATGCAAAGTGTTTGATTTAATGGGAAGCCATCCGCTCAGGTCCACTTCACTGCAGGAGTTGTAAAGTTAAGTCCAATCCAAGGAGGACATTTCCCTGGCATGAGATCCTGTAGGAACTCTTGCAAAGCATATGACAGAGACAGCAGGGTGACCAGAACCTTCTGTCACTCCCTGGGTTCTCTGCTGTCTTTCCAATGAAACCAGAGAATGTTACCCAGAGCACTCAACGGTCTCCTTGGAGATCTAAGAGAGACTCAAACCAAGCAGTGGAAACACAAACTGCCTGATGGAACCGGCACAGGATAATTGAAAGGGCCTCAAATACCACAGCTCTGGACAGTTTCTTGTCGCTGAAGAAGTCAACCCTATTTTAATCTACAGTCTGTGCACTAAGAATTTCTGACTTACCCAGCAAGGCAGAAATAGAACCCAGGTCTCCTGATTCTTAGTCCAGTGCCATAATCATTTGACCCTTCTGACTTCCCTGGAACATCATTTCTTTACACCCTCTGTGCTGGGCCAAGGGACAGTCCCTCCATACGTGTCCCATGTTCCAGCAGAGGTAGCACCGGGCCTCCCTTGTGGAATAATGGACCCGATAGTGGGCTCCATGGTACGGGAGGAGGAAGAAACCCTTGAGCGCCTCTCCATCAGACGCTGGTGGCGGCAGTCGAAGTTGCACCTGCCCACAGAACGAGAGGACATGAAGGAGGGTGAGGTCTTTGCAACCCAGTGGAAGAGGGCTGATAACAGAGGTTCGGCCCTGGGTAGAAAGGGCAGGCACCAGGGCAGCGTTGGGGAGGAAGGGAGGGACAGAGGTCAGGACTAACTGGACCTCCAGGCCTTCCAACGGCTCCAGGAGGCTGAACACCCCCCGCCCATCAGGCCCTTCTCCACCACCTCCTGAGCGGCGGCCTCTGATGCTAGGAAGAAGATGACCTTTCTGTACATTTTGGAGGCCGCCTCGATGGCAGTGGGCCCCACGTGGGGCGAGGCGGGCACCAGGAGGCAACGGACGCCGTGCTTCCTGGTCAAGCTGGGGAAGGGGCCCCTGCCGCTATAGATGGTAGCGGAGGCGGTGGTCGGAGGAGATCATGTAGTGGCAGGTGGGGGGGTCGCCCTGGGGGTTGAGGGAGGGGCATCTGCAGAGCTGGTAGAAGGATCAGCGGGGAGGGATAGAACGTGTGTATAACACAGGCCTTAGAACATTACCGAGTGCTTCCTCCAGAAAACCTGTGACATGTGACTGAGCCAGAGCACATCTTCTGGAAAGACATCTACATGCATTAGAGCCAGCCGGTAAGAAAAAATCTTTCTTCTGCAGTGACGTGAAGTTAAAGAACATGGAGAAGAAGAAAACCTCTACTCGGGTTGTTACTGGAGCTGAAGCAGAGAGGCTGGATAAACACGGCTAGGGCCCAGGACTGACTATCAGCAGATCTGGCTTTTTGACCATGAGCGAATCTCTTTGATTCTGTGTGCTTCAGTTTCCACAACTATAACATAAAGCTAATCAAGGTTCTGTTTATTCTCTCTCCTATTTTGCAAGGCGGGAAACTTAGATACATTTGGGGCCTGTCTACGCTACCGGTCTAGAGTGTCTTTGTAAGCTGATGCCTCTCACATGTTTTTCAGAACCTATGGATAACACAAGCTCCTAAGTTTGTTCCGTGCTTAGCCCCTATGGAACAGCTGGGCTGGGTGGCCTTTTCTCGCTGGGCTGTGCGGAGCAGGTTTGGGGCATTAGGGATACGAAGAGGCTCTCAAGGACTCATTCTTCAAAATAAATATCAATGAACTGCAACGCAATATAAAATCACTGCCGCTAACATTGGTGGGTGATAAAATACTAGCAGAGTGGTAATTAATGCTGAGGACAGAGCAGTGACACAGAGCAATCGGATCCCTTGATAAGCTGGACCCACTGAAAGATAAGTTAGAAAAGAACCAAATGAAAGGTCCTATCCCTAGCAGCAAAGCATGCAGGACACACCTACAGCATGGGGATGTGTATCCAGGAAAGCACTAACTGTGAAGAGGATTAAGGGGCCATGCTGGGCAAGTCATTCAACATGAGCACCCAGTGTGATGCTGTGGTGAACAGGGCTAATGCCATCATTAGATGTAGGAAAAGAGCAGTGAGTAGCATAGGGAGGTGACACACTATCAGTGAGACTGATCTTGGAATACTGCATCCAGTTTTGGCATCAACTTTTGAAAAAGATTTTGAGATATTTGAGATGGGGCAGCAAAAAGCATTGAGGTCTGTAGAAAAATGCCTGCTAGTGAGCTATTGAAAGAGCTCGGCCTGTTTAGATTATCAAAAAGATCGGGAGGTGACATCATTGAAGTGTTGAAGTGACTTCATGGAGAGAAAATATCAATATTAAAGGGCTCATTAATCTCGCAAAGAAAAACAATAACAGACCCAGCGACTGGAAACTCAAAGTGACCAATTCATATTAGAAATAGGGCACAAATATTCAACAGTGAGGATGAATCACAAAGGAACAAACTAGAAAGGGAAGTGGTTGGAATTGCCGATTTCTTGATGTCTTCTAATGAAGACTAGATGCCTTTCTGGAACGTGTTTAATCAAAAACTAGCTACTGTGCTATACAGAAAGCATGTGACATGCAGGGTGTCAGATTACATGCTCTAATTGTCTCTTCTGTCCATAAAGTCAGCTAATTTATGAACAACTGAGCGTACCACGGGGAGAACCCCATGAGATTCTGGAGATCATTCTCAGAGAAGAGGCACACGCTCCTTCCTAGAGAAACAGGAGGACCCCAGGGAATCAGCCCTTCTCTCTGATATGCTCTGAAATTCCTGGGGGGATTGTGCTCTCAGTGACTCCCTACATCCCACCAAGGATTTTAGTAGCAGGGAAGGGCGAGGGTTCAGTCTCCTTTCTGGTGAACTGTTCAGAAATCCGGAGTTCTGGGAGGATGGGACTAGCCCCGACACTGAACCGTGTCCCAATCTAGAGAGACCTTGACAAGATGTGACCTGCAGGATACAAGCTGTGTCCTGGGGGAGAGAATTCACTTCTAAAGCTCTGTGATCAATGACTCAGCTATTCCCCCTGCGCATAATGTCTGGGGCCCCTGGGGCTGGGGGGTGGGGCTCTTTGTGAAGCACCACCTGCCCACTGATCCTGACCTGCCTCCTTTCCCCACAGCATGACAACCTCTGGATCGTATCCAGGTGTCCCAGGAGAGAGCCAGGGCCATTAGGAACAGCATGGCCTTGCTCAGATACGCAGTCACCCTCCCTGAGTTTGATGTAAGTGACCTCTGACTCCAGCTTCCTGACTCTCAGCATAGGCGGGTTGGCCCCAACAGGCTGCAGGATCTGCTGCTGCAGGGGCTGTGGTTTCAGAGTGTTCTTCTTGGGGAGGCAGAGTTAGAGCAGGGAATGAGACAGGCTAGAGTCAAGTTCTTCTTGTCCTGGTCAAGTGTTGTCCCTGGGCCTTTAAGGGGACCATGGTCCAACCCCTGCTTGGCATCCCAAAGCAGCTCCTGGCTCCCTTGGCAGAAGAGCAAATGCAGGGTCTATCTCAGGCTCCTCTCCCCCAGCATCTCCTGCAGAGGGGCTAAGGGGAAGGAGCCTTCCGGCCCGGGGGGACAGGGAGCTGACAGGAAACTGCTGATGGAGTCTCCTCTCCTCTCCCTTCCATTAGATTTCAGCAGAGTTCCCTAGGATGGGTCACCATGTGGCCCAGCTGGCTCTGTTTGTCAGCGACCCAGACAAGGACATCAGCCGGCAGGCCAGGGAGGGGACTTACCGGCTGTACCAGCTGCTGCTCCAACAGAGGAGTAAGGAACCCGCTGGGACACGGAACCCAACAGGGGACTGAGAGTGACCACAGGTGGATAATGGGACCCCAGACAATTTCTCTCAGCCTGACCCCAGCTGGAGGACAAGTCTCTCTCTGCCTCTGTTCTTATCCACTCCACTGTGCAGCCACCAATGGGATTCGAAGGACACAGAAACTGCAACCAGAATGATCGAAGTGTCTCTCTCTCTCTCTTCCAGGGCTGACCATACATGAGGCAGAAGATCTGTGGTGCCATGACTGGCACCAGGACAGCAGGCTCCTGGGCTATAAGAACACAGCCAGGGTGGGGGAGATAAGGACACTGTGGCAAGGCATGACACAGCTCAGGGAGAGGGGCTGGCTGGGGTCCCTGCAGTGGATGCCTCCTGGAGACAGGACAAGAGCCCACTCCTTATTTCTGGCTCAGAGTTCCTCATCCAGCACCCAGTGGGACAGGCCGGTGCTAAAGGTCCCACATTGGAACCTCGCTAGTTGCCGTGATCTGAGTGTCTTACATGGAGCCATTGCTACGTGGCATAAGGAGAATCCCCGGGTGGGTGAGTTAATAGAGAATTATGGCTCTGGGTGTCTGTCTGCTCCTTGTCCCCCTGGCTGAGTCCCAAGTGTCTGAGAGGAGAGCACTGGGTCAGTCAGTCACTATTGCTTGATCAGACCCTTCTTTAATTCCCTGCAGCCTGTAGAAGCAAAGAAAGAATGTGAGGTTTGCCCAATTCCATTGCCAGTCAGGAAGCAGAAAGCCCCAACCTGGGCACTGGGTAGGAGACTCAGTGAGCTCCAGAGCCAATATGGACCACATGTGCCCTCCTCATGTCTCCAGACCTGGCCAGGGAATGGCGGAGTATCTGGACCTCAGGCACTGTTCCAAAGAAGCACATTGCCATTGACCCAAGTTGCAGCTACTTGATGTACAAGTAGAAATTCAGAGACCGCCCTCCACTCCCCCCGTCTCACAAATGTGGGGAGAACATCCAAACCTTGGAACACACCATAACCCAGTGGCCCCAGATTGGAGTCAAAGGTGAAATGGGTGATTTCCACAACATCATAGAGGAGGTCTTGGAATGGCTCCTGGATCTACAAGTGCATCTCCAGAATGCTGCTCTCTAGCCACCACGTGAGAGAGACTGTGTGAGCTTGTCCTGCCTCCCACAAGCTGCATTGCTGCAGCAGAAGAAAAGTTTCCTAGGAGTGTGTGTGATGGGGACAGGGACATGAGTCTCCTTATCCTTGTCAGGTTGCAGATTGGATTCCCTTTGGAAGAAACCAAGGAGCTGCAGAGGCCTTACCCAGCTACTAGAGAAATCACTAATTTGGGGGAATAGACCTTTGCTCTGTCAGCTCCAACCCTCCCCTGCCCACGCACAGTCCTCTAGCCACTGAGGTGCAGGAGATCTCTCTGCTGGAAGCAATCCAGGGTCCCCTATCATCTCTGTGCGCTGCACAGCAGAGAGGGCTGGGCTCACCCACATTAGAGATTCATTTCCAGCCCTTCATGGCCCCTGCGATAAATTGCCCTCCAGAAAGAGCCACTGGAGGCTTTGGTCCCTAAGCATCTGCCACCTTTTAAGAAAGGGGCTTCCCTGAGCCATGGGACCCTGAAAGCCTCCTGGGGAATGAACTGCCTTGGCTACAGCAGCTCTCTCACCCTCTCTTTGGGGCACCAGATGCTGAGGCCATTCTATCTCCAGGGCTTGGAGGCTGCTCTGGGCAATCTGCTAAAGCCTCCTGTCCTGTTGGTTTTAGGTCTTTGGAAAATTCTTCTCTAAGGGGCAGAGAAAATACTTCCTCCAGACAGCAATGCTGGCGATCCAGGAACCCCTGCTGTGTGTCAGCCAGGCTGGGCTGCTCCTCACATACTCCATCCCGGGGGAAGCCTAGCAGCTGATGGGGGACAAGGTAAGCAGCTACATTAGACTCAGGAGATTGGGGTGGGGCCCAGGCCTCAATTGGCTGGCCTGGAAGCAAGGAGCCTAGTGGGAACTTGTGGACTTCATGGACTTGTGTTCTTTGGATGGGATGCTCTGCTATCACTCCTGGGAAATGCAGGGGAGTCCCCTAAGAGCTCTCTGTGAACCTTTCCTGCCCCAAAAACTTGCACCCATTTCCCCATGGCCTAGTGTCCATGGCATCTGAGCCACCACCCAGAGTTGCTCCCATCACTGGCAGCCTGGGAGGCCAAGGACTGATGGGTGATGGCGACTGGCCAGGCAGTTCTGAGGCACATGGGTGGGGGAAGCTTTCCCTGCTGCTGGCAGGGCTGGACCCGCTCTCGAAAGAACGGGAGGATTCGGTCAGTAGGGGCTGCTAACCTGCCCCGTTCACCGGGGCTGCCACCCTGTGGCTTCAGCATTTGTCACTGGGGTGAGTTGGGGAAAGGTCTCAACCTCCCCCTATCTCACTTCACTGCTGCCAGAATCCCTCCTGCCCCCCTCCCTGCACTACCTGGGTGGGCTGGAGGTCGGGGTGGAGGAGAGGGTTCTACAAACTTGAGCGGTGTCCCCAGGTGGGTTGGAGATGGAACAGCTGTCAGGGGCACTGAGGGGGAGGGGGCAGGAGCTAACCCTACAAGGAGCGGGGTTAGCACTGGAGGTCACTAGAGAGGACAACAAGCCTCCATCCTGGGGATCAAGAGGGTGAATCCACCACTCAGATTTGCTGGGTGCAAATGGTGCTGGTTCCAGATGCCCTTAATCCTCCCTGATTCCTGGGCAGTGTCTCAGTCTCTGATGTTCTCGTTCCCCTGCAGCTGGAGGACGTCACAGTCAAGGTGATGTGCCAGCTTCACATCATCCAGCACTTGCACCAGGTGCCCAAGGCGCTGCAAGGGCTGCGCCTCATCTGATGCCCTTAAAGGTTCCCCTCCCATGGTCAGCAACTCCCGCTCCCTGCTGCAGGTACTGCTCGGTCTCACTGTAAATGGGGGGCTAGTGGAAGGGAAAATGGAGGCCCCTGTCACTGACAGAAACTCTCTCCCCTCTCTGTGGACCAGGCTCCTTCCCTCTGACCCTAAACTTCCTTCATCTGGTGCATGAGCTCTTCCCCTCACTCCCATACCCCTCCCCTCTTTCCTTGCTCTGACCCCCATCCCATTCCCTGTGCTCCCAGGCAGAGATCTTCCTGCCCCATATGGCACAGAAGGACCTTTGTGCCAGGGCTACAGACTGTCTGCCCAACTGAAGCTCAGGAAGGTCCACATTTGAGGAGGTGAGGATGGGACAGAGGCTCAGAGCATGCTTCACCTCCTGCCCTTTATTCTTCCTTTGGCCCTTCTATGGGCTCTCAGAGGGTGACATGAATAGGAACCTCCTCCCCACCTGTCTGCTAGGCCCTGGGGGGTGTTACAGCCTCCCAGATGAGAGCAGTCAGAAGCTGAGCCACCTCAGGGAACAGTGGGGACAGGTCACCTCATCCTGTGAAACCAAGCAGTGCTAGTTCTCAAAGAGGGTGAGAGGGAAGACCCCACTCCCTCATGGAGGTAAGAGCTATTTCCTTCTTTGGGCATATGGGTCTCCTGGGGGAGAAATGGGATCCCTGCTGCATAGCCTGGCTGGAAGCTTCCCCCATCCCTGGGACAGAGACAGCTCCATCACTGTGCCACTCTTGTTTTTTTCCTAGCAAGAGGCTCCCCAGAGATGTCCTCAAACCTGTTCTCCTGGGAGTGTTTCTAGGAGGAGGCTCCCATCCCTCAGTCTCCAACTGCATCATGCAGTCTCATTCACATAACAACTCCGCTCTCCAGTTCCACTTCCCGCAGCAGGACAAACGAATCTTCAGCCCCTAGAGACCTGACTCTGATCTCCTTCTGATCAGCAACGGGGTTTCACCATCCTTTCAACAAACCTGTCACCCTCTGATTGATGAATGTCAGAGTCACCAGAACCAGCAAAACTCCAACTGCAGCCAGTCGAGCCTTTGTGAACTTAGCTGCTCTGGAAACTAGGTCTGAACTGGAGAGGTCTGAACTCATGGACTCCTAGACTTTAAGGTCAGAAGGAACCATTACGATCCTCTAGTCTGACCTCCTGCACAATACAGGCCACAGAATCTCACCTTCCCACTCTTGTAATAAACCCCTAACCTATGTCTGAACTATTGAAGTCCTCAAATCATGGTTTCAAGACTTTAAGGTGCAAGATTCCTCCAGCAAGTGAACCGTGCCCTGTACTGCAGAGGAAGGTGAAAACCCCCCAGGGACTCTGCCAATCTGCCCTGGAGGATAATTTCTTCCCGAGCCCAAATATGGAAATAGCTAAACCCTGAGCATGTGGGCAAGACTCACCTCAACCCAATAAGAGCAGGACTGGGCAGTGCAGGTCTGTAACAGGAAAAGGAGAGTGCTTTCCCCTGGGCTGCAGAGCCTGGGGCTTAGCCAAACTGATTAGAGAATGAGTCCTACCTCAGAGGGACCATGTATTGGCCTCAAAGGAACCAGACTTCAGCGGCGATAAAGCCTAGCTGGGCTCTGAACTGGAATGAGAACTAGGCAGGAATTTGAAAGCAACAAGGAAAGCCTAGAAGGGAACTTGAGAAGAGAGGTAGGATGTGTCCAGGGAAACCTGCAGAAAAGAGAAAAGAGCAGCCCTAGCTGTTGAATACAGAGCCCTGGGCTGCTACCAGTGTCAGGGTGGGACTGGGGACATACACACACCCCTAGAGGGTTACCAAGCCCAGCAAGGGAGCTGCAGGCTGAGGCAGAGCTCCAGCGAGAGCAGAAGAACTTTTTTCTCTGGGAAGACCTCTTTGGACTTTCAGTGTGTGACAAGCTGAGCCCCAGAAGCGTTGACTAAAGGTGGTGAGCGGGCCAGAGGGCTGAATTACCAGGCAGAGAGACTGCCATGGTGCCGGAGTGACCATCGATGGAGGACCAGAGGGCACCTAACAATGAGTAGATTCATTGATTATTGGCATAGTCAGCAGGTTTGAATTCCCCCTGTCATCCGTGAGGGCTCATGGAAGACTTGGTTACTGAATGCAAGGGGACTGTTATCCCCTTACTAACATTCACTGGGGGTGTTTGGTTGCTAGCTCCCAGCACTAAAAGGGGAGGGATGGATGGCAAATCAGGACCCTGAGACTGACAGTCCCCAGGAACAATTGCGAGAGGCCAATGCTCCAGGTCAGCCTGATTGACAGGGCGGGCAGTCTAATCAAGGGGACAGAAGGCCAGGGTGAGTCCTGTCCTCTGTGTGAGCTGGAATTGCCTGGGTCAGACAGAGTGGGGCCGAGCGAAGGAGAGAGCAGGGGCTCAAGCTAAGCTGCTGGGAGCAGAGCTGCAGCCCAAAAAGCCAGAGCACAGCCCAGAGAGAGAGACCTGCCCTGGGAGGGGAGCTGCAGTAACGAGAGCAAGAGGGGCCAGACAAGCAGCCCAGGAAGCAGGTGAAAGCTGAGAGAGAGAGTCACAGAAGCAGCCTGCAGAGAGTCCTGCCCTGGGAGCAGAGCTGCATCAACTGGAGCCAGAGAGGCCAGAGAAGCAGCCCAGGGAGCTGAAGGCAGAGCAGCAGCAGCAGCAGCCGTGCTGAGGCAGTGTGGAGCTGGGGCTGGAGCAGTCCGGAACTGGGTGTGGTGAGCAGCTGGGGAAAGTGAGGGGGACCTTGGGTACTGGGTCCAGCACAGGGAGATGCCTCAGCCAAGAGGCTCCGCAGGCCTGACTTGGAGGGGGATCATAACCCTGACAGAGCAGGGGTGACACTGGGGAGAAGGGTCCTGCCGCCCAGAGCCTGAGAGTGTGTGGCCACCGCCAGAGCAACTGTCTGACCCGCAGCGTCCCTGCAGCACAGCCAGGGCCTGAGAAGGAGGCCTGGGACCTACAAGGAACAGACTGAAGTGCCCTGATGTCCAGAGACACTGTTTGTGATGGTCCCTGCCACAGAGCGGGGTGATGTGTTTCCCTTTAATCTTTCCCATTTTTCCTTATTCTTTTTTAAAATTAATTGTTAATTAAATAACTTGTATTTGCTTTAAATTGTATGATGTGATCAGTGGGTCAGGGAGGTGCGCAGTGCAAAGAGAGTACCCTGGAGTGGGGACACCCTAGCCCCTGTCCTGGGTGACCACAGCAGGGTTGGGGGTTGACCCCCCAGGAATCCTGGGCCCAGCCTTGTGGGGTTACAAGGTGTCAAGGTATTTTTCCCCACTTTGAACTTTAGAGTACAAATGTGGGGACCTGCATGTCTTTTCTAAGCTTAATTTTTAGCTTAGATCTGTTAACGCTACCACCAACCAAAAATATAGTGTTTTGGTACACTCCCCGTCCCCCAAAATCTTCCCTGGGGGGACCCAAGACCTAAATCCCTTGGGTTTTAAAACAAGGGGAAATATACCATCCCCCCACCTTTCTCCCCCCCCACTGTCCCCTCCCTGGGGTACCCTGAGAGATTACTGTGATTTAAACTCCTTGAATCTTAACACAGAGAGGAATTCACCTTCCCCTCTCCTCCTTTCCCCCCACCTAGCCCTGGTGAGTTTACTGTGATTCAAACTCCTTGAATCTTAAAACAGAGAGGAATTCACCTTCCCCCCCCCCTCCTCTCCCCCACCAGTCCCTGGTGAGTTCAGACCCAGTCCCCTTGGGTCTTTCACAAGGACAAAATCAATCAGGTTCTTGAAAAGAAAGCTTTTAATTAAAGAAAGTTTTTATTTTTTTTCTATCTCTGTAAAACCAGGATGGAAAATGTTTACAGGGCTTCAGCTTATATAGACTAGAGAGACTCCCTTCCCCCTAGCCTAAGATACAAGTTACAGCAAACAGAGGTAAAATATCGTTCCAGCAAAATACACATTTGCAAATAAAGAAAGCAAACAAAAGACTATTCCGCTTTCTAGCTATTACTTACTATTTTGAACATGAGAGACTGGTTCAGAAAGATTGGAGAAACCTGATTGCACGTCTGGCTCCTCTTAATCCCAAGAGAGAACAAAACAGAAAACAAACAGACGCAAAGACTTCCTTCCACCAAGATTTGAAAGTATCTTGTCTCCCAATTGGTCCTCTGGTCAGGTGTCAGCCAGGTTCACTGAGCTTGTTAACCCTTTACAGGTAAAAGAGACATTAACACTTAACTATCTGTTTATGACACGAGGACTCTGCCAGACAGGAGAGTGGAAAGAGAGTCCTCAAGGGCAGGAAGGCCTCTGGGTAAAGGAAGTGGGATTCATCACTCAGATCCTTTCACTAGCCCACTTCACTGGGGTAGTGCAGAAGCCAGGAAAGTTCCCCACAATAGTGGGACCATTGCCCCGCTTACATCCGCTCCCCTGAGCACCTGCGTGATCCGAACCAGCCTCGGGAGAGCAAACACCCCGGGCCAACCACTGAATCTCCCAGCCGGAGGGGAGAGGGGTAGGCGAGAGATGGGGAAGAGACTGGAAGAAGCAGCAGGAACGGTAAGTGGGGAGGGAAGTTCCCATCTCTCAGATCCTGGGGAGATGCAATGGGGGCGGGGAGGTTTCCAGTCCCTCTGTGCAGATGCCCCATGCATGAGAGAGTCTGGGGGGCTCCTTCCCCAAAGGGAATCTCACCTCGGGGATCCCCCTCTGCACAAACCCCTCCCCCTGGGGATAAAAACCCTGGTGGCCCCAAACAAGCCCTGAGCCTGAGCCACGTGCAGCCCCCAGTTACTGATGGACCCTGCCCAGTTGCTGTCCTACCCTGGCCCTGGGGGCCAGTGAGCCCAGCTGTCTCCCCTCCTTGCCTTGGAGCAGAGAGCCCCCCCACTCCAGGATGTGCAGGCAGAAGTGGGATCCCCCATCAGCCCTGTCCCAGCTACATGAAGACAAATCGCTCTTTCTCTTGGGGAGAGTCAGAGACATGCAGGACCCTGAATCTGTCTCCCTGGGGTGAGGCTCTGTCCAGGCTCAGGGCCTGACTGAAGAGAAGGTTAGGGTGGGGCTGATCAGTCCTTACTGTCCGTCTCTGGGCTCAGTGTCTCCCCTGGCTCCGTATGTCCCTGGGAGCTGCCAGCCCCATCGGCTTCCCCCAAGCTCAGTGCCTCTCTGCGTGCCCTGGAGTGAGCAGCTCTGTGCTGTCTCCGCCCAAAGGAACCACCCACCCTTCGGCCTGTGAAGAACCACCCCCAGCCACAGCAGCCCAGCCCTGTCAGGATGTGTCCCCCCATCCCGCTCTGCAGGGAGCAGCTGCTGCAGACTTATCAGATGACATAGGCCACTTGGTAGCTGCATCAAATTTACTTGGACCCATTCTCCTGTGCACCCGTGTGAACCAGGAATAACAGGTTTAATATCACGTCCTTGTTCCCAAGAAAGTGCTGCCCTAACAGCAACCAGCCATTTCCCTTCTGCCAGCTGCCTCCTGCTGTGGGCTGAGTTGGGAATAGTCATTAGGGACAAAGAGACACGTCCCATCCTCATGTCAGCCAGTTCCTGCAGCTTGGACTCTCCTTGGCTCCAGCCAGTCCCTCCATCTTCTCTCGGTGAGGACGCTGTACAGGAACCATGGTGCATGTGAGCACTGTACATTGCTCTCCCTCAGACTGTGTCTACGTTACAGTCTATGCCGGCACAACCCCGTTATGGAGATGCAGCCTGCAGCAACAGGGTTTTTTCCGTTGGTGTAGAAACAGCACCTCTCTGAGTGATATTAGCCATGCCTACAAAAGCCCTCCTGCAGCCTTTACCCTCTAATATCCAACATGGCCAGTTCTCCACAGAACTGGGGGCTGTGGCCCGGATCCATAAAGGGACTTAAATGTTGCAAGGCCTAATTTTTAGGCACTTGGAAAATCACTGGAAGAGCCTTGTGATCCACAAAGCTGGTGTTAGGTGCCTGGGCTCCTTATACAGTGCATGGGGAGAGAGACAGACCTCTGAGAAGGGGATCCACAAAAGCCAGAATGTTGGGCCAGGAGCCTCCTGTGACTAAGTGGGAATTTTCTGTAAAACTTTTATGAATCCGATTTGTGCCTCAGTTTCCCCTATATCCTGCACTGTTACCCAATGGATGAGAAAGGACTGTTTGCTCTCAGGACAGGCTAAGAGACATAGGTGTGACTGTCGTCTAGCTGTCCTGAGACTGAATGGGTCATTGGAAAAGGACTGACTGAGGCCAACCTCATATTAATGGAGAATCCTAGAAGACAATAGGAAACCTTTACCCGTTGTGACAGGGTCCCTGGGGTGCAACCTGGCCTGTGGGACCCCTGAGCCCTCCAAACCCACCAACTGGGGCTGCCTCTCACACTGTGATGCTGATGTGACGCTCCAAGCCTCTAGCAGGCACTGCACTTACACAGCCATGCACAGGCAGGGACACACCCAGCAGTGTTATATGGATGATCTCCTTGCCACTCATGAACCATCAATAGGGAGGCTCCAGCCAATTCCCCCCAGCTCCGCAGTCTTGCACCCCAAAACGGCACTGTCTTGCGCTGGTCAGAAGCCTGGTCACTGTAAGTTCGTTACCTAGTTCGCCACTTTGTCAAAGGAAAGTGGACATGCACCAGCCTTTGTAACCTGAGCAGTTTCCCAAGCACTTTAGACAAACTTACTGGTCGGGATAAAACATTAAAATAAGTTTGTTGACTAGAGAAAGATTGATTGTAAGTGGTAGGCGTGAAGGTCAGAGATAGTTACCTTAAGAAAATAAAAAGTAAACACGCATTCAAAATCCTAAACTTTTAGTCTAAGCAAGACTTGAATCAAACAGCTTTTCTCACCCTGACAGATGGTAAAAGCAGGTCACAGTTCCTCAGTACACAGGCTGGGACTGCCTTCTCATCTGGGACCATCACCACCCTTCCCCAGTTCAAAGCCTTGTCTTTCAGCTGTGCTGCCACGTGTAGAGAGAGGCCAAGGGAGGATGCCACTGTCTCTCTTTTATGCTTTCTTCCAGCTTGCTAAAAAGATCTTTGCTGTATGTAGGTTAGTCCTCCCCTATGGCATACGTGCCTTCTCCGAGAAGTCTCTGGGATAGAGGATTGAGTGATGAGCCATAAAAGCTGTTTGGCTATTGATGGCTACTCCTTTGTTATACCTGAAAGGCTGGTTGTGAGTTTTCCCAACCTCACAACATATTGCAGAGACACATACAGCAACACTTCATAACTTTCCGTACAGTGAGAGCACAGACAATCCAACAGGATATTATTTTTCAACAGATGAAGACATTTAGAATGGTGCCTCGCAAGGCATATTTAGTACACAACCTATGATAGTCATTTCACAGTGGTGAATATGGTGTTTCCACGGTGCTGCTTTGAGGAACAGAGTGTCACACTCGGACACTGACACCTAACAACCAATGACCCAGAGGCAGATGGATTCCCCCACACCTCAGCAGGGAAGCTGAGCAAATATCCCCCATCTCGAGAACAAAGGACTGGAGTGGTGTGAGGTGGGGAATAAGAGTTGGCTGTGGAAGGAGTTGGGGCTCTTCCCTGGGATCTGATCAAGGGGGTCAGAGGGAGAGACAGACAAAGCTTGAACAATAGGGATCCCTACAGCTTGGCTGGGCTCTGGGCTGACCAGAAAGGTCTGTGCTTTAACCTTCAGTTCTCTGTGCTAACCTAAGGACTTCCTGTGCTGTTTGCAGATGATTAATAAATCTTTTGAGTGTCACTACAAATGCCAGATGAGGTGCATTAGTCCTTGAAGAGTGGACAAGTCTCCCCAGGAGTCTATCTCCGCTGGACTCACTGAACACAGCTCCTGGCGTGAAGCTGGAGTGCTGGAGCTCAGAGGCTAAGCGTAAGGAGGCGGTGAGGCCACGTGGCTTACCCTGGAGGAGGAGTGAGACCCCAAGGGAGTCTGGCCCACCGAACTGATTCCTCTTAGAGACTGTTTCAAAGCTGGGGGCTTAGCACTGATCATGTGGAGCTGTGACACCTCCTAAGGTAGCCAATGGGAGATGCTGATGAGAAGGGAGTGTATTAAGCCCTGCCCCCCTCACAGAAATAGGTGTCACAGTTCAGGGTAACTGCACCTGTATCACCCCTCAGTGATTCAACAAGGGCACCACTCTCAGGCTCCCAGCTCCCCAGCCATTGCCTCTGTTGGGTGGAGACCCCACGTCATTCTCCCATCTGACCAGGGTATGTCTAGGCTGCACAGTGCCCGGCCTCCACTGTGTAATTCCCAGCAGCACAGACAGGTTGCCCTGAACACCTGCTTGCTTTCCCTTCAAAGATGGATACAGTGTAATTGCTACAGCAATAAATGACCATCCAGCTCTTCCTAAGCAAGCTTAGCTTTATTCTTAAGGTAAAAAGATGACATTAAATACAATAGAAGGACCTACACACATGTTAATAAGCTCACCAGGCATCCCCAGGCTCATCAGTGCTGCAGCTCAGAACAAGCACCCAATCTTATGAGGCCTGTCAAGGTTTGTTCCCCACTCTGAACTTTAGGGTGCAGATGGTGGGGACCTGCATGGACCCTTCTAAGCTTAATTACTAGCTTAGATCTGGTACGCTGCCACCAGTCAAAATTGAGTGTTTGGCACACTTCTATTTCCCCCAAACTTTTCTCTCCGTGGGCAGCCTTGAGAGACTTCACCAATTCCCTGGTGAACAAAGATCCAAACTCCTTGGATCATAGAAACAAAGAGAAATTAACCCTTCCCCCTCCTTTCCCCCCACCAGTCCCTGGTGAGTTCAGACCCCGTCATAAACAGATTGTTAAGGGTTAATGTCTCTGCTACCTGTAAAGGGTTACAAGCAGGGAACTGGAACAGCTGAGCAGAAGACCAATCAGGAGACAAGGTACTTTTAAAGCTGGGTGGAGGGAAGTTTTTGTGTGTGTTCTTTGTCCGTTGTGTGTGTTCTTCTCTCGGGGGGTCTGAGAGAGACCAGACATTATTGCAGGCTCTCCAAGTTTCTGTTCAAATAGGAAGTAAAAACAGGCGGTTTAGGCTTTTGGTTTGTTTTACTCTATTTGCAATTGTGGATCTGGCTGCTTAACTTTTATATGTGTAGTTGCTGGGAATATTTTGATTTGTGTTGGTACTGGGGGGAAAGTTTCTTTCTGTGTCTGTAAGCTATAGGACCCTGTATATTTACATCTTGAAGTTACAGAGATAATTCTTTACTTTTTCCTTTCTTTTATTAAAAGATTTCTTTTTAAGACCTGATTGATTTTTTTTCTCTGGTTAAGGCTGAGGAACGAAGGGAGGGGGATCTCTTTGTGTTAGATTTATGGAGCGTGAATCTGTACTGCCTCAGGGGAAGAGGGAAGGGGGAGGAAAAAACCTGCTCAGTGTGTTTCATGGAGTTTGAAGCACAGGATCTTCTAGGGGAACCCAGGGAGGGGAAGCCTAGGAGTGGCACTAGTGAGGGAAAGAGTTTACTCTCCCTGTTAAGATCCAGGGGATCTGGGTCTTGGGGGTCCCCAGGGAAGGTTTTGAGGAGACCAGAGTTTATCAAACACTCAGAGTTTTGATTGGTGGCAGCTTATCAGACCTAAGCTGGTAATTAAGCTTAGAAGAATTCATGCAGGTACCTAAATATGGGACGCTAAGGTTCAGATTTGGGAATTATACCTTATGACAGACCCAATCCCCTTGGGTCTTAAAACAAGGAAAAATCAATCAGGTTCTTAAAAAGAAAGCTTTGAATTAAAGAAAGAAAAAAGTAAAAATTATCTCTGTAAAAGCAGGATGGAAAAATGCTTTACAGGGTATTCAAATTCATATAGACTAGAGAGACCCCCCTCCCCCAGCCTTAGATTCAAAGTTACAGCAAACAGAGGTAAAAATCCTTCCAGCAAAAAAAGGAAAAGCATGTACAAGTTGAAAAAAAATAAACATAAGACTAATCCGCCTAGCCTGGCTATACTAACAATTTTGAAACATGAAAGGCTGATTCAGAAAGATTTGGAGAGCCTGGATGGACGTCTGGTCCCTCTTAGTCCCGAGAGCGAACAACACCCCAAACAAAGAACACAAACAAAGGCTTCCCTCCACCGAGATTTGAAAGTATCTTGTCCCCCTATTGGTCCTTTTGTCAGGTGTCAGCCAGGTTTACTGAGCTTCTTAACCCTTTACAGGTAAAAGAGACATTAACCCTTAACTATCTGTTTATGACAGGTTGTTCGAGCCAAAAGAGGGATCCTTCAGCAAATGGAAAATATTAACCCTGTGAAGCCAAGAAAAAGGAGCACACCGCATATCAGGTGAAGTGCATGATGGGAATTAGGAGGCTAAAATGGAATTAGAAGAGTGACCAGGCAGAGATATAAACCCAGGGCCGGCGCTTCCATTTAGGTGACCTAGGCCGTCGCCTACGGCGCCAGGATTATGAGGGGGTGTCATTTTGCCAGGAGGGCGGCAGGAGGCTGCGGTAGACCTCCCGCAGGCGCGCCTGCGGACGGTCCGCTGATCCTGCGGCTCCAGTGGAGCATCCACAGGCTCGCCTGCGGCAGGTCCACCAAAGCTGCGGGACCAGTGCGCGGGGTGGCGAAAAGGCCCGGCGTCTAGGGCGCCAAAAACCCTGGCGCCGCTCCTGTGTAAACCAAATACTAGGGAATTATTTCAGTCCATCACAATCAGAAAGCCTGTGAGAGAAATGAAGGATGCCTGGGATCAGCAGGGGAAAGGAAGCAAATGAGGATGGTAAGGACAATACTGAGAGACAATATCTGATTTCTTTGCATCAGTTTTCAGCAGGGTGTTGGGGCTGCTCTGTTCATGAAATAGAGATAATGGATTGGGGTGTGAAGAGGAGATATTGGAACAAACTGGTCAGTTAAAGAAACAGCAGCCACCAAGACCAGATGGCAAATGCCCGAGAGTTCTGAAATGACCTCAGAGTGATATGGCTGAGCTGCTAACAGTTATCTACCTCTCATTAAGATCAGTTACTCTTCTGGAGAATCAGAGGGCTGGGAATGTTGTACCCACCTTTAACAATTTGATAGAGGTAATCGTGAGAATTACAGCCCGGTGAGCTTTATGTCAGTGCCTGATAAGCAATAACTAACATAGAACTGTGCGGTCGTGCTATGCTAAGTTCTAACCAGCCTCGCTTCTGCAAAGGAAAATGGGGTCTCCCTAAATCTATCAGAATTCTTTGAGCAGGTCAATAAAACAGTGGACAAAGGAGAACCCACTGACACGGTTTATGTGTTTGCGGTATAAGTGTAGCTTGGCTGGTTCCAGGATATTAGAGAGAGAAGGTAGATGAGCTAAAAGTTCCTGTGGAATTTTGCAAGCCTTTGATGAAGTTCCTTACAAAAGGTTATAAGAAAATTGAGTCATCCTGGCATGAGAAGTAAGATTGTCATGGATCAGAGATTGGGGCCTCTGTCACAGACAGGATCTCAGACTAGTCAGACTCTGGTCTGATTTGCTTTGGTGATTCCTGTGTTCTCAAAAGCTTCTGTTTTGGAGTCTGATTCAGGAAAACCCTGTGCATGTTCTGAACGGGGATGGATTCACTCATGGGCTTATAGAATCATGGAATCATAGGACTGGAAGGGACCTGGAGAGGTCATCTAGTCCAGTCCCCTGCACTCATGGCAGGACCAGCACCATCTAAACCATCCCTGACAGGTATTTATCTAACCTGCTCTTAAAAATCTCCGTTGATGGAGATTCCACAACCTTCCTGGGCAATTTATTCCAGTGCTTAACCACCCTGACAGTTAGGAAGCTTTTCCTAATGTCCAACCTAAACCTCTGCCCTTGTAACTGACAATGGGGCATCATCATTGAATGGGAAAGCTGATAAGAAAGAGTCACAGGGATTGGCTGTAGCCCCCTCACTATTCAACTTTGTAATTAACGATCTGGAAGTCAATATAAAATCACTGCTGATAAATTCCGTGGCTACCACAGCTGGCTGGGAGTGGTGGTAAATAATGCCAGTGACAGGGCAGTTGCACAGAGCAGCCTGGATGGTTTGGTAAACTGGGATTAGTAAAAGAAATGCATTTTAATACAGCCAACAGCAAGGCCCTGTAGCTAGGAAGGAAGCCTGGTGGCCACAGTTCCCTATGCTCTAGGGGTGGCCTGGAAAACAGTGACTATGAAAAGGATTTAGGTCATAGAGGACAAACGGCTGAACCTGAACTCCCATTCCTAATGTGACCCTTGGATGTAGAAACAGGGGAGCAGCCTTGGCTTCTTTGTGTATGTAATTAAATCACCTATTCATTTCTTTAAGTAACTTATTTGGGGGCTTTTCCCAGGCCATGACTTCTGCTTTGTTGTTGGTTGGTTGGTTGTTTTTTAATTTCCCACGTGATTGGCTCCTGGTTGTGCTTTAAAAAAAATCTGCTTAAAAAGAAAAAAAAAGGTTGAAAAGGCTGCTTCCTTCCTCTGCTCAGGAGAGTGAAACTAACCTGCAGGGGCTGGTTCCCGGGTGCGGGGCTGGTAGTGGGGGAGCAGCAGGGGTGAGCAGGGCAGAGCCTGGGAGGGGAGGACAAGGAGTGGAGCCAGTGGAGGGGATGGCAGTGAGTGTGGGGCATCCAGGGTGGTGAGAGGAGGAGTTGGACGGCAATGATCAGAACAGAATTGTAGGGCAAGACAAGAGTCAGGAAGGCCAGATGCTCTCTCCAGGCACCAACCTAGGCTCTGGTTCGTTTCTTCAGGCCCCACCAGCTTGAATACATCCAACTTACTGATATATTCTTTAAACTGTTCCTTCCCTATTTTGGGTGGAGCGCCTTCCCCCTTGCTGCTAATATTAATTGTGCTGAGTATCTGGTCACAATTAAATGTTTTAGTGAAGACTGAAGTAAAACAGGCATTAAACACCCCGGTGTCAGTGACCGGGACTTGGGCAACCATGCCTAGGGGTCAGAACAGGGGTCAGTAACCAGAACTAGGAGCCAACACTGGAGTCAGAGCTGACGTCAGGAACCTGAGTCAAGGCTCAGAACTGGGTTAGCTGGAATGAGGCAAATCAGGGGGCAAGGCTAGAACAGGGCAGGTGCTATCCCAGCAGCACCTGATGCTTTGAGCAGCCTTTAAAGTGGTGCTGCTGCTGGGCTTAAGAGCTCCTCTGCTGACTCTCCCAACCAATCAGGTGCTAAAGCAAGTCAAGCAGTCTCACCGCTCACAGCCGTTGCCCCATGCCACCGGCCCTTCCGCTGTCCAGGGACTCTGGGGCTCCACTGCTGGCCCCGGACCACCAGGGTTCCGCTCCCCAGGGGCTCAGCTCCCAGCCGCTGGCCCCCTGCTCCTCTGGCTGCAGCCAGATCCACTCTTCCCTAGTCCCACAACACTCCTGGCCCCAGCCCGTCAGTTTTTCCTCCTTGAGTGTTCCAGCCCCGGAGCACCCACTGGGTCACCAACTATGCCAGACCAGGGGTGTTGCCGGATTAGGGAAGTCCAGATTAGGGAGGTTCAACCTATTAGCATCAATTATTATTTTCTATGATTATTTCTTATTAAAACCATACACTGAGCAGCACAATGACATCCATGCGCACAAGGTTAACCAAGGCGTGCTAAGGAAAATAGGAGTGAACAAAACACTGCTTCAAAAAGGAATTAAAAATAAATAACTAAAATAGAGTGAAGCTGCGTTTACAGTGGCTTATAGGAAACAGAGTAACTGTCAGGCCATGGGATCAGCAGGTCAGAGCCACATCAAGTGACAATGAATTATTTTATGTATCAAAGACGTTTACAGCAATGTGCTTTAACACCACAGCCCTGGAGGAGGGGTTGCTGAGATAGGCCGGCAAGGAACACCAGGGTCCCTGCCACATGTCCTATTTTGGCAACCACTGCAGATGGCTCGCCCCACTGTGGTAACTTTTATCCCCTCTGCCTATTCGTTTCTTAAAGTTGCTTGTTTGGAGGCTTTTCCGGGCTGTGGCTTCCGCCTTTTTTTTTTTTCTTTTGTGTGAAATATCCTGCCGGGGCACGTGAATGGCTCCCGGTTGCACAATCTGCTAAAAGAAGCTTTAAACGGCTGCTTGTTGTTGATTTTTTTCCCTTTCGTTTTCGGATTTCCTGCGGGTGTGGCTGGTTGGGCTGCTGGCTGCCTGCAAAGGGCAGAGAGAACAGACACCCACCCAGCTCAATGGCCTCTGCAGCTGCAGCAGGGGAAGTGCAAGATGAAGCCATTTGCTCTGTCTGCCTGGGGTATCTGACAGAGCCGGTAACTATAGCGTGTGGGCACAACTTCTGCCGAGCCTGCCTCAGCCAGTACTGTGTGGAAAAGGGAGCGGGGACAGCCCTGAACTGTCCCCAGTGCAGAGCCCTGTTCCAGAAAGGGGAGTTCAGGCCCAACACCCAGCTGAGCAACATTAAAGAAAAGCTCAAACAACTGGGGTCAAAACCAGGAAAAGGGCAAAAGGAGAAGCTGTGTGAGAGACACGAGGAACGTCTCAAACTCTTCTGTGAGGAGGATGGAGAAACCATTTGCTTGGTGTGTGAGAAATCCCGGGACCACAAGTCTCACACTGTGGTTCCCATTGAGGAGGCTGCCCAGGAGTACAAGGTAGGAAATGCTGTTGACTTTGCTTAATTAAAGCCCTTAAGGACACCAGGTTTATCCCCCATCAATCCAAGGAAAAACATTCACACCTGGCTCCCTAAGGTTAGGCACCTAAATGAAAAGGGTCTGGTTTTCAGGGGGGTGAGCACTGGGGATTGTGGGTAATGGGAAAAGATCCCCAGACATTTTTTGCCCCAACACTGCAAGTTTCAGTGCCTGATAGAGAGAACAGGGCTGATGGCTCTTTGTGCACCTGCAACCCATCTGCCAGGTGGAGTGGGCAGCAAGAAGGGCTGGGTTCAATATACAACACAGAACCAGCTCGAGCCCCCACCCAGTGACCTAGGCAAACCACACTCCACCCCGCGTGCCTCTGAGAGGCAAAACTTCCTCTCTCTAAAGCACAGAGTTGGAGTGTAGAAAACACAGGTGCTGGCTTCCTTGTTTCCCCAGGGATGCTCAAGCCCTGCTCTGCACAGGCCCCGCCCCTACTCCATTCCTTCCCCCGAGACCACACCCCCACCCCACCTCTTCCTGCCCTATTCTGTCCCCTCACCCGAGTGCACCCTGCCCTCACTCTGCCTCTTCCCCCAATGTCCCTGCACACTGCTGTATAGCTGACCCATGGTGGGCAGGGGGCACTGGGAGAAAGGGGGAGGAGCTGATCGCAGGGTCGCTAGTGGGCGCAGAGCACTCACTCTTTTTTGCCCTTGGTTGGGTTAGCCTGGAGCACCCACAGAGTTGGTGCCTATCATAGAAAAGAAACTTTAAATGAGAGTTGGGAGGTCACCAGGCCTTGATTAAGGAAAATGTCACAAGCAGGATTCATGAACATAAAACCGTGAGCAAAACACCCACCCCAGAGTGTGATGGGCAGTGTCTTTCTGCCTCAGGTTTTTTAGTTCTACAACCAAAGGTTCCTTTAACAAGTCCCTCACCACACCCTACTCACAGTGGTGGTCCCAGGGTAGTGAAGACTCGGAGATACACCTGGGAGAGGGGAGGAAGAAGGCACCTTGCTTACTCCTCTGCATCACCTGTCAGTCACCACCCTGCCACATACCCAACTGATCCACTCCACCGGCTGCCCCACCAGCTGTTACCTGCTTCTCTACTATAAGCTCTGTACGTTCAATCTCTTGAGGGTCTGCCCTGCTCTTAGTGATTGTCAGCTCTTAGGCTTTGTCTACATTGCAAAGTTTTGCTGGCAAAAGTGATGCTACTTTAATTAAAGCCACTGTTGCATATGCACACTAGCTCCTCGTGCAGGCAGAGCACATTCACACTAGCAGCTCTTACATCCACACAGAGAGCAGCACGGTTCGTAGCGATCCCGCTGTGAAAACTGGCCGCCAGGGTGCTTTGCAGAGGTGAAAGTGGGCCGGTGCGGGCCGGAGCAGTGCTCTGGCAAGAGCCGGCCACCAGTCCAGCCCGCACACAGCCGACATTTGCTCCCCCGTCAGTGGCCCTGCCGGTAGGTCCCAGCACCACGGCCGCGCTAGTGAGGTTAAAGCACTGCCATGGCAGCACTGCTGGACCCTACCAGCAGGGCTGCCAACGGCGGGGGGGAAGGGGCTGCTGCCCTGGGCCCCAGCTTTGGGGGGCCCTGTGGGGCCCAGGGTAGCCTGAGGGATTAGCAGGGGGCCTGGCGCCAGCCGACACCAGGGGTTGGGTACGCCCCCGCAGTCACTGCAGCCAGCGGGAAGCAGAGCAACCCGGCCCCAGCCGTGTTGCTTGGGCGCGGTGGAGGAATAGAAACCACCTTCCTCCCTGCACACACCAGTGGTGGGAAGCGGATCCCCCTTGGCCCTTCTGCCCCAAGGCCCCACCTGTTCCAGGAGGCCAGAGCCACCAACCCTGTTAAGGACGCCGGGCCTGGTGCAGGAAGCATTGGTAAGTCCCGGTGTCTACTTTCACTGACGGGGCTCAGAAAACAGTCAGGAAGTACTGGCACTTCTGTGACTGCCTTGTTCTCCGGGATCTCAGCTTTCACTTTGTGTTAAACTGACTCTCCAGCTGTTCTGCTTGTGAAGAAAACCTCCAAACTGACTCACATGTAGGGATGCAGAGAGTCGGGCACAGCAGCTCGGAGAGGTGTGAACAGCCCCAGTCCCTGAGTGGGGGGTTGGCTCAGGTGCCTGGGGATGATCCTTTAAATATCATCATTGTTAACAATTCCATTCACCTTGTGAGAGTGGAGAGGGAGAGTTACAGCCCAGCACCATGTACTGCCAGTGACACCTCCTTCCCGTGCTACAGGCGGGTGATGTTTGGGAGATGCCACCTCTTATTTTCCCCCCAGTAAAGAAGGTCCAGGCCCAGAGAGCCCAGGAGTATATTCTAGCCCCATGAGGAGAGACCGGCCCCAGGAGTCATTTGGAGCCAATCAGCAACTCCATCCCATTTTGAACAATGCACCATCTCCTGTGAACAGACCATGCTGTCTCCTTTTGGTGACTTACATGGATGAAGCTTATTTTGTGGGTGGCTCTTCAGAGAATCCAGCCACCTTTGTCCCTCTGCCCTCTCCCACAGTCTGATCCCTGCTCACTTATGAAGCTGTTCTGCTGGATGCAAAGGCTGCTTTTCCGCCTCCTGTCTCTCACTAGCCCCTGCTGGCTCCATCGCTCACTGCTTCTCTGCAGCAGCACCGCAGGTGTGTCACCGAATAGCTTCCCAGGAGCTTTCAGCAGCAGCTGCAGCAGCAGCCTGGGCCCTTGGGCAGAGAGGGGGAGAGAACTTGAGGGCCAGAGAAAAGAGAAGGAGTGAAATGGGGAGATTCTGCAAGGAGCTCAGGACGGGACTCTCGGGAGCTGCCCTGGGTGCTGTACAGAGTCAGGCTGACAGGGCAGGAGCATGTTGCTGTGCTGGGTGAAGGAATCACACGCTGTCAAAGAGGAAGAGCCCTGAGGTATTCCAGCTCTGGAGCAGTTATAATTATGGGTGACACATTCCCCCAGAGCGAGTGTTCCCTGTTCCTCACTGACCTCCAGCCACATCACAGCTTCACCCTGTGCAGTTAATGGGACTGCGCTGGTGTCAGGCTCCCAGCTGCTGCCTGGGGGAGGCCACGTGCAAGCCTGGCAGACAGATGAGAGCACCGTGTGCATCTTGTTCCTGGTCTGGGCCTGGGGCACAGTGCAGTGATGCATCATCCTAAGCTCCTCGCTCTCACTGGCAGGAGGGATCCTTCAGAACCTTCCCAGCTATTTCCCCTCTGGCCTGTGCTCAGTGATGTGAAACTTTAGCTAAAAACACAGGCCTTGAGAAGTCCTGAGTGACAGCATGATGCAGAGAGTCCCCGCTCTGAGACTGGCATCTCTGCTGCCACACTGCCTTTGGGGCCCGCAGAGCTGAGTCTGCTGCCTCCTTCCAGGGTATTTTACTGCTTGTGTATGAAAGGACGATATCTATGGTACACGGGCACCAATGGTGCTGCCAGGAATGACCTTGAGCGGATCACTGCAGACTATGTGGCTCTGGGAAGAAGGGTAAAGGAGTCTGAGGCGCAAGTGTTGTTCTCGTCCATCCTCACTGTGCAAGGAAAAGGCCTGGGTAAAGACCGTCAAATAGTGAAAGTCAATGAATGGCTACGCAGGTGGTGTCGGAGACAAGGCTTTGGATTCTTTGACCATGGGATGGTGTTCCAAAAAGAAGGATTGTTAGGCAGAGACGGGCTCCACCTAACGAAGAGAGGGAAGAGCATCTTTGCAAGCAGGCTGGCAAACCTAGTGAGGAGGGCTTTAAACTAGGTTCATCGGGGGAAGGAGACCAAAGCCCTGAGGTAAGTGGGGAGGTGGGATATCAGGAGGAAGCAGGAGCAGGAGAGAGCAAGAGGGGAAGACTCCTGCCTCATACTGAGAAAGCAGGATCATCAGCGAGTTATCTTAAGTGCTTATACACAAATGCAAGAAGCCTGGGAAACAAGCAGGGAGAACTGCAGCATGATGCCATGCTTGGGGTGGTGAAATGTCTAGAGCCACCTCAGTATAGAAAGAATAGTAAATATGGCAGGTGACCAGCTTGGGTTAACAGTGAAATCCTTGCTGATCTTAAACACAAAAAAGAAGCTTACAAGAAGTGGAAGTTTGGACAAATGACCAGGGAAGAGTATAAAAATATTACTCAGGCATGCAAGAGTGAAATCAGGAAGGCCAAATCACACTTGCAGTTGCAGCTAGCAAGGAATGTTAAGAGTAACAAGAAGGGTTTTTACAGGTATGTTAGCAACAAGAAGAAGGTCAGGGAAAGTATAAGCCCCTTATTGAATGGGGGAGGCAACTTAGTGACAGAGATGTGGAAAAAGCTAATGTACTCAATGCTTTTTTTGCCTCTGTCTTCATGAACGAGGTCAGCTCCCAGACTGCTGCACTGGGCAGCACAGTATGGGGAGGAGGTGACCAGCCCTCTGTGGAAAAAGAAGTGATTCAGGACTATTTAGAAAACCTGGATAAGCACAAGTCCATGGAGCCAGATACACTGCATCTGAGGATGAGGATGATAAAGGTTTTGGCTGACGTGATTGTAGAGCCATTGGCCATTATCTTTGAAAACTCGTAGCGATCGAGGAGGTCCTGGATGGCTGGAAAAAGGCTAATGTAGTGTCCATCTTTAAAAAAGGGAAGAAGAAGGATCCGGGGAACTACAGGCCAGTCATCCTCATCTCTATCCCTGGAAAAATCATGGAGAAGGTCCTCAAGGAATCAATTCTGAAGTACCTAGAAGAGAGGAAAGTGATCAGGAACAGTCAGGATGGATTCATGAAGGGCAATTGCTTTCTATGAGGAGATAACTGGCTCTGTGGATGACGGGAAAGCAGTGGATGTCTTATTCCTTGACTTTAGCAAAGCTTTTGATACGGTCTCCCACAGTAATCTTGCTGGCAAGTTAAAGAAGTATGGGCTGGGTGAATGGACTGTAAGGTGGATAGAAAGCTGGCTAGATCATCGGGCTCAACGGGTAGTGATCAATGGCTCCATGTCTAGTTCACAGCCGGTATCAAGCGGAGTGCACCAAGGGTCGGTCCTGGGGTTGGTTTTGTTCAGTATCTTCATTAAGGATCTAGAGGATGGTATGGACTGCACCCTCCGCAAGTTGGCTGATAACACTGAACTGGGAAGAGTGGTAGATATGCTGGAGGGTAGGGATAGGATACAGAGGGACCAAGACAAATTAGAGGATTGGGCCTAAAGAAACTAGATGAGGTTCAACAAGGACAAGTGCAGAGTCTTGCATTTAGGACGGAAGAATCCCATGCACTGCTACAAACTAGGGACCGAATGGCTAGGCAGCAGTTCTGCAGAAAAAGACCTAGGGGTTACAGTGGACGAGAACCTGCATATGAGTCAACAGTGTGCCCTTGTTGCCAAGAAGGTGTCATAAGTAGATAGGTAGGGGTTAAGTTTCTTTTACCTGTAAAGGGTGAACAAAGGGGGAACCAAACACCTGACCAGAGGACCAATCAGAGACCTGGATTGTTTTAAAAGTCTGGGAGGGAAAGGAACTCGGGGTCTTTTGTTGTTTTCCTCGGCTGTGAGTAAACAAGTTTCTCTCTACCTCCAATCTTCTTTCTAATCTTCTACTAAAAGTCTGTGAGTACAAAAGGAAACAAAGTAATCGGCTGTGATGTGCTTTGAGTTGTATTTACTGTGTGTTGATTGCTGGGCTGTTTAAATTGGCTATTTTTTAAATCAGACTGGTTATTCATATTTTCTTATAAGCAAGAGCCTGTATTGATCTTTAATGCAGTATTGTTATTCTGTATTTTCTTTCTTTTTATATAAAGCTTTCTTTTTAAACTTGTGGAAGTTTCTTTCCTAGTGAGGCAAAGGGGAGAGGAATTTTTGTGCCCAAGAGCTCTGTTACATCTGTGACAGGCTAAGGGGGGGAGAAGGGAGAAGCCCAGGCTGTGGGTTAGTTTCCTATTGTCCCCAGGGCGGGAACAGGCTACGGGAAAGAGAGAAAGAATCCCTTTAGTTTCCCTGTGTTTGAAGCTGTCTCTTTGGAGAGAAAGGAGACAGGGCTTTCTTGGTATTGTAATGTAAAGGAGATTGCATCCATTCCCTCAAGTGGCTCCAAACAGGATGCCGGAGAGAGGGGAAGGGAGGGGAGATAATTCCCTTGCCTGTGGACTCAGCCTTCTGAGTCTTAGGGGGGGGGTCTTTCCAAAGGAAGTTTGGGAGGCCACAGAGGGGGTACCCCAAGGAGTATTTGGGGAACCCAGGCTGATAAGAGCCTCAATCTTATCTGGTGGCAGCGAAAAAAGATCTAAGCTGGAGTTTAAGCTTAGAGGACTATATGCTAGTACCTCAATTTTGAACTCTAACGTTCAGATTGAGGAAATATACTATGACAGAAGGCTAACGATATTTTGGGCTGTATAAGTAGTAGCATTGCCAGCAGATTGAGGGATGTGATCATTCCCCTCTATTCGACATAGGTGAGGCCTCATCTGGAGTACTGTGTCCAGTTTGGGGCCCCACACTACAAGAAGGATGTGGAAAGAGTCCAGCGGAGGGCAACAAAAATGAATAGAGGGCTGGAGCACATGACTTATGAGGAGAGGCTGAGGGAACGGGGATTATTTAGTCTGCAGAAGAGAAGAATGAGGGAGGATTTGACAGCTGCTTTCAGTTACCTGAAAGGGGGTTCCAAAGAGGATGGATCTAGACTGTTGTCAGTGGTAACAGATGACAGAACAAGGAGTAATGGTCTCAGGTTGCAGTGGGGGAGGTTTAGGTTGGATATTAGGGAAAAAAAATTCACTAGGAGGGTGGTGAAGCAGTGGAATGGGTTACCTAGGAAGGTGGTGGAATCTCCTTCCTTAGAGGTTTTTAAGGTCAGACTTGACAAAGCCCTGTCTGGGATGATTTAGTTGGGGATTGGTCCTGCTTTGAGCAGGGGGTTGGACTAGATGACCTCCTGAGGTCCCTTCCAACCCTATGATTCTATGATACTCCCCACCCATCAGACAGGCAGACTAATGGCTGTTTATTGCACGCAATGTCCCTGCAGGAGAAACTCCAGGGAGCCCTGGGCCCTCTGAGGAAGAAGCTGGAGGAAGCCCTGGTGCTGACATCTAAAGAGAAGGAGAAAACCACTGAGTGGCAGGTGAGTGTCCGGGTGTCTCTCTCCCTGAGCCCTTCCCCCTGCAACGCTCCCAGAGATGAAGGAGCTGTGAAGCTCCAGGATGAGGGTATGAACCTGGTCTGGTTTTTTGCCCTGTGACACAGGCTTGGTGCCAGCAGGATCAGGCTGTGTCTCTGGCGGGGGTCTCAGCACAGCAGCTCCTGTACGTGGAAGAGGAGGGGCAGTTCCTGGCCCTAGTGAGGTGGTGCAAACTCACCCCAATGCTCTCCGATCAGGGCCGACTCCAGACACCAGCCCACCAAGCACGTGCTTGGGGCGGCACCTCAGGGGGGGCGGCATTCGGGGTTTGGTTTTGGTTTTTTGGTTCTGCCGCGCGGCGCTGGGGGCGGGGTTTTGAGCAGCACGACGCGACGCTCAGGGGGGCGGGGACTTGGGCGACGCGACTTCGGCGGGGCGGGGACTTGGGCAGCACGATGCGACGCTCGGAGGGCGGGGACGTGAGCAGTGTAACGCTCAGGGGGAGGGGACTTGGGTGTCGCTCAGTGGGGGGGGACGGTGCTCTTTGTTTTCGCTTGGGGCGGCAGAAATGTTGGAGTGGGGCGTGGGCCAAAGCCAGCTCTGACAATACCCTGCGTTCCCAACACCCATGTGTGCCCCACTCCCTTGTGTCCATCCCATGCCATGTGCAAGAACATACTGCGGCTTTACAAAGCACTCTAGACAACCCTGCTGCCAAACTGGCCTTATTAATTTTGAACTAAAACAAACCCTTTGTGCTATGTTTCTCAAAGAAGTAAATATCCTTATAAACTTGATAGTGATTTACTTTCCATGCTTCATGGACAGAGGCCCAGTCTGCGTAACTCAACATCTGGCTCACGTTTTCTCTGTGCCTTTCCTATTCTTCTATCTCCAGAGGAAAGTGAAGAATAAGAGAGATATGATTGCAGGTGAATTTAACCAATTGCACACACTGCTGAGAGAGAAGGAGCAGCTGCTTCTGCAGAGCCTGGAGGAGGAAGAGAGGGAGACTCTGCAGAGACTACAGGAAAATGTAACCAAACTCTCCCAGCAAAGCTCCTCTCTGCAGCAGCTGATCACAGAGATCGAGGAGAAGTGTCAGCAACCAGTTGTGAAGCTGCTAAAGGTGAGACGGCCTCAAAATTCTCCACCCATCCAGAATTAGAACTCAGATCCCTGGGTCTGGATTCCAACAATTCGAGTAAATGTGTTCTGTCATTTACTGGCAAACAGAACATCCGGCTAAGGGCTCCATCAGTTCCAAAATATCCCAGTTCATGTTAGAGGGGAATACTCCTCATGGAGCCCCAGTGAGGCCATGGAAGATTAAATGGATGATACAAGAATGATACTGAGCTGAACCCATCCCTTCTCTGACTCCAGAAAATTGCACCCAACACAGGCGATAAACAGAGATACTGATGGGTTAGGTCCCTAGAAGGGAGAATCCTTTAGCTAAATTCCTGACTCACCTGCATAAATGAAACAAGTGTTAATGCAAAATGGTGTATGATATTTTACCACAAAACAGTGAAACCTGAGATGATTGACCTATTTTCTAGATGAAAGTTTGATGTACATTGTGTTAATACAAAACATTTTTCTCTTTTTCCTTTCAGGATGTGAAAAGCACCTTGAGCAGGTGTGTTTTCTATTGTCATTGCTTGGATATTCTTGGTGGTGGTTCTGGGATGCTGTGTGTACAGAGCAGCTGAGTGATGATGGGACGTTTTCTTCATAGGAGTGAGAATGTGAAACTCCAGGAAGCAGAAGCTGTTTCTACTGACCTGAAGAACATGTATAAAATTTCCCTTGACATGAGGGACGCGCTAAAGAGATTCGTAGGTGAGTGGATTCTACTGGGACATTCAGCTGTGTTGTGCCTGGGGCTCTGGACAGATCCTGGGACCCCAGGACACGAGTGCACCCAGTTGACAGGCTTGGAGCTGTGATAGCTGGAGGCTGATATGCTCAGTGCTGGGCAGTTTGCATGCTACTCACAGCCACCTGCTGGTATTTGCCCAGGTATCTGACCAGACCCCATCACTCTGACATCCTGACTGCTCCATGGCTGAGTTACTGGGTGTCCCTGAGCCAGGTGCTGTGAGGCCTGGACTGGGCCCATTGTACTGGGAGCTGCACAGACGGGTAATGGATGGTGTGTCTCTGCCCCTCTCCTGGGACATGTGAGGGCTGCGTTGTGTGGGCACCACTCAGCACTACCCCAGCCCCCATTAGCCAAGGCTGGGCCAGCTTTCTGAGCTGGAGGAGGGGCCAGTCTGGCTGCTGTGGTCTGACCTGGGCCGTGTGTTACTGCGTAACAAGCTGAATCCTACAGGCCCCTTGTCTGCTCTGAGCACAGCCCAGTGTGAGGTTGGGTCAGTGGTTTGCTGCTCAGTGAGTGAGACTCACTCACAAGTGTGACCCTGTCACAACGGCTGAGCATGAGCTGTCCCCAGCGCGGAGACCGGGGGCAACAGCAGAAACCTGACAGCGAGGAGGGACAGAGAAGAAACTAAGACAGAGGAGAGGAGGGTGGGAAGGTTCAGTGAGCTCGGACTGTGATTGTTGAACTGGCTCATTCTTCCTACCCCCCCCCCCCACCACCACTCCTCTATTCCCACCCTCCCCCAGCAGGGGCAGTAGAAGGGGCCAAGCTGGGTGTGTCTGTCCCAGCTGATGGAGGTTGCACAGACGGTGCAGGCTGTAGGGCCAGGATCTCAGGGCTCCGGGGAGCAGGAACCCCAGGCTGTGGGGGAAGCAGCTTCCTCTCCGTGATGAGCTGGAGCTAGCACATCCCTGCTCCCCTCCCCGTTCACTGCTCCCGGCCCAGCACAGTCTGTGCCCACAGGGCCCTGAACACGGCTGGGCTCTGGGCTGTTCCACACCCCTGGCCCCTGAGCCTGTCGGGATCCTGAGCCAGTCAGCTCAGTGCCTCGTTCTAGGGGATCACCAGCCCCTGGGGAGCCTCCTGTCAGCCCCCCCAGAAGCCCCTTCCTGGGCAGAGTCCCAGGCCCTGAGTCACTCGCCTACTGCTCCAGGCTGGCCAGGCCCAGGGTCTCCAGCAGGGCTGTTGGTGCTGGCACCGCGCTCACTGCCAGAGCTCCCAGCCCTGACCCAGCCCGGCCTGTTGTCCCAGTGCTGACCCCTCCCCTGCGGGTGAGGACACTGCTGCTCTCAATGACTGAGTCCCTCTCTCTGCCGCTGTCTCTGCTGCTGCGCTCGCAGGCTCAGCCCATGCCAGGGCCAATGCGGTGCTACTGGGGCTGCTCTTTCCCTTGACACCTGGGTTCTCTGTGTCTGGGGCAAATGGCGGGTGAGTGGGCAGGGACCTGCTCAGAGACACACGCCCTGAGCTGCACCCAGAGGGCAGAGACCAGCCAGGACTGTGCAGCAAAGAGCCACCACGCTGGGATTAACCCTTTTCTTCCCCACACCCCAGCAGCCCTGGCCGGTCAGTGCCACTCGACTGCCTGCACTCTGACCCCAGGGACCTGGATCCGGCAGCTCAGGCGAGTCTCTGGGTAAATGTGTGGGGCAGAGTAACCAGGGCTCCCTGCACCCCAGGGTCCCTGTGTGCAATGGGGAAGGCCCTGCGCTGTCATGCAGCCCTTGGGGGCTGGGCAGTGAGTGTTATTGATACCAGCCTCAGCCATTTCAGGGTATCTTGGCAAGCATCTTGCCTCAGTTTATCCTCTTCAGCACTCCGTAAATTACTCCTCACACTCCAAAAGATCTGAGAGAAAAAGTCCCCTCCTGGGGTCCACTCTGAGCCCAAGTAAACCCCGAAATAAAATCATTTCCCTCACTCTGCTCCAGCCCCAACTCTCACTCCAGCGCCTCACTGTCCTCAAGTCAGGAGCCCTCAGTCCTTCCCAGAGCTGGGCTTGGATTAGTGTCCATGGTGGAATCAGATGACTCCAGCTCTCCCTCCTGGAGCTGGAAAAGCAGCAGAGAATCCTGTGGCACCTTATAGACTAACAGACGTTTTGGAGCGTGAGCTTTCGTGGGTGAATACCCACTTCGTCAGACGCAGGTAGTGGAAATTTCCAGGGGCAGGTATATATATATGCTAGCTAGCAAGCAAGCAAGCTAGAGATAACGAGGTTAGTTCAATCAGGGAGGGTGAGGCCCTGTTCTAGCAGTAGAGGTGTGAAAACCAAGGGAGGAGAAACTGGTTTGCTAATTACAGAACCAGTTTCTCCTCCCTTGGTTTTCACACCTCTACTGCTAGAACAGGGCCTCACCCTCCCTGACTGAACTCACCTCGTTATCTCTAGCTTGCTTGCTTGCTAGCTAGCATATATATACCTGCCCCTGGAAATTTCCACTACCTGCGTCTGACGAAGTGGGTATTCACCCACGAAAGCTCACGCTCCAAAACGTCTGTTAGTCTATAAGGTGCCACAGGATTCTCTGCTGCTTTTACAGATCCAGACTAACACGGCTACCTCTCTGATCCTGGAGCTGGGTCATTTCAGATTGTGCCTCTATTCTCTGCATCCACTTTCTCCAGCCGGGGGCAGCTCTCCAGGTTCTGTCCTGCTCCAGCTGCTGCTGTCATTGTCATCTCTGGCAGATCCTTCCCCTTAGGGGAGCTCCTCTGCCTAGGACAGTGGTCCCCAAACTTTTTTGATCAAGCCCTCCCTTACCTGGTTTGCACCCCCACCCTGGGAGTTGCTGTCAGGAGCTCGGCCAGGAGCAGGGCTCCAGTTGGGGCCAGAAGCTGGGGTCCATGACTGGGAGTGGACCCGCAGTTGGGGCCGGGAGCTGGGGGCTTCAGCCGGGAGTGGAACCATGTTTGGGTCTGGGTCTGCAGCTGGGTTCTCAGCCTGGAGCAGGGCCGGGAGTGGGTGGCCGAATTCGAGGTCGGAGATGCAGCTGGGGCTGAGGGTGGGGCCGGAGTGGAGCTGGGGACAGAGCAGGGTTGGGTAACATTCCCTTCCCACCACAAATGGGGGTATAAAACCCAATTCGTATCCCCTGCACCGAACTCACTGACACTGCCCCAAGGATCCTCTCCTACTGAGGTTGTGGGGTGAGTAAGGGGCAGTGGAAGAGGGGGGCCAGGAGGCCATGTCCCCATCATTTTGACCAATGGGACGGCTATTCCCTCCCACTTTTTACCAGCTGTAAGGGTGAACGACGGGGGGGAGGGGGCTGAGAGTAGAGACTAGGGGGTCAGGGTGTTGGGGAAGAGATGGTGTGAAGGCAGGGGCTCAGGAGGAAGGGGCAGTGTGAGAGCGAGGGTTCAGGGGTGCGGGGACAGGAGCTCAGGGAGAAGGGCTGGCATGAGTGGATGACCCCTCTACTTTTAGGGAGCTTCCATCGCTCCTGGGGAGAGCATCATCCCGGATTCTGATCCACGGGCACATCTGTGTATTTGCCGGGTGTACAGAGCTCTCTGTGTGGAGACACTTTCATGCTCACCCAGGAACCTGTGCTGGGAGGCCCCACTGCCCAGGAGGCTGAGGGCTCTCACTCTCCTGCCCTGGGGGTTAAGGGAGGGGCCCTGGGGCTACTGTTCCCCATCCCAGGAAGGGGGTGAAGGGGATATGGACACAGACAATGTCCCCTCTTGCACTGTGACGGCAGACCTGGCTCCACCCTGGGCTTCAGAGCCTGAGCTCCAGCCAGAAACTGAAAATCTTTGTGGCTATTTTTAATTCCAAAGAGGGAGCCCCATAAGCCTGAATCTCTCCACCCCGTTCCAAGACTCGCTGCTACAGGCTGTGTAGAAGGACCCAAAGTGTCTCCAGAGTCTGAGTGTGAAAGTTGCCAGCGTGTCTGTCCCAGGGCTGGTTAATGAGAGTGAGGGGGGTGGCTGGCGCAGTTGTTAGATGGAGACACCTGAGCCCCTGGGGCTCTGAGATGGTCTCTGTGCCCATTATCAGTTCTGGGAGATGCCCAGGTGCAGCTGCAGAGGGTCTGTGCCGCTAGCAGCATCCATGGGACAAATGTCTCTGGGCAGAGAGTTCAGGCTGGAGCCGAGTCTCCATTTTCAGCCTGATTTGTGGGGCTGAGATTAGGGGCCCAGGGGGCATTTGTCTGGAAAGGGCAAATTAACCAGCAGCTTTGGAGTGTTTCATAGCTGATGTCCTGAGCCTGGCATGCCTATAACTGCGTTTCTGGGGATGTTGACAGTCTCTCATTGCAAGTCACTGGGATTGGGGCTCCTACGTTGCTCAGAGAGGTTTGCAGTGGAGCTGGGTGAAATGTTTTGGACAAATCGTTTATTTGCTGCAAAATTATATTTGAGTCGACAGAAACTATTTGGGAATCCATGTCGAGTTCGCTGACTAGTTTCAATTAAGAGAAAAAGGTGCTGCCTCTTCCCTTGTAGCCTTTAGCCCAGTGGCTGGGCCCTCAGCTGGGAGCCCCAAGTTCAATCCCCTCCTGTGATGCCATGAGGGCTTGGACTGCTGGGCTCCAGGTGTCTGATGAGGCGCCCCCTGTGTCTAAACACTGCCATGGGCACTGGGCCAGAGCATGGGAGTGAGAACAACTGCAGCCCAGTGTGTCAGGCCCCCACCTGGGAGCCCAGAGTCCAGCTCCTCTGCTCCAGTGACCCTGTAATTATTGATCTATAACCCCAGTGCGGGGAGGGGTTACGGCCCCAGGCACAGCAGTATCTCAGCGGTATCTGCCGGGGTTTCCTTGCGTTGCTGTAGCTGCACTGGTTGAAACCCCTAGTGCAGAAGCACTGTGCAGGTGTGAACTGGGACTGGTTCCTGGTGCAGCTTCTCCCAGATGGAGGGGGCAGTAAGTGGGGAAATCCCTCCTCCCCTCTCCACTGCCCTGGCCTCATTAGCAACAGCCCATTAGTACGCATTTATACACCCCCCCCGAATCTTCCACTGTAATGCCCCCCAAGTGAGCCCAATCCAAACGATTGCCCCCTTGGGGGTGGGGCTGGGTCGGGCAAGGGGAGGGGCTGTCTGTGGGGTTTTCCTGGCTAGAAGGTGGGGCCAGTGTGGCCTGCCAGCATGGAGAGTCCCAGCTCCTCCCCCTGGGGCAGGGCTGCTCCCCCAGTGTGTGGGGGGACAGCACCGACCTGCTCTGCAGGGCCGGCTCCAGGCACCAGCCCAGCAATCAGGTGCTTGGGGCAGCCAAGGGGAAGGAGCAACACGTCGGGATGTTCGGCGGCAATTCAGTGACAGGTCCCTCTCGAAGGGAAGCACCTGCTGCTGAATTCCCACCGAAGAAGAAAGCGGCATGGTGGAGATGCCACCGATTGTGATTGCGGCTTTTTTTTTTTTTTTCCGCTGCTTCGGGCGGCAAAAACCCTGGAGCCAGTTCTGCTGCTCTGAGCGAGAAACCAACCATATATGGCCTGAAAGCAACAGAGATTCCCTGGGGCCTGTCTCTCCCTCCCCCTCTCTGGCTCCTGCCTCTCCCTTACCCTTCCCTCACCCCCCGTGAGGGACCCTGGACCCTGCGTCTATTCTGACCCCTCACCAACATCCCTCCCTGTCTTCTCACTCCCTTTCTGCTCCCCTGGGCCCCTGCCCCTCTACTCCCACTTTGCCTCCCTGGCACATGCCCCTGCCCTCAACCCATCTCTGCCCCACTGAAACAGCTCATCCCTTCTCCCCCTGCCATCCTGGCATCTGCCCCTCTCCCCCAAACATCCTCTGCACCCTGGAGCCCTCCCATCACTTCACACCCCCGCTATGTCCTGGCATCCACCTCTCCCCTTCCCCTCCTCTGTGCGATGTCTCCTACCCCTCCCCTCACCCTCCTCTGCTGTCCTGACTTTCGCCCTTCTTACTTCCTTCAGCCCTCCTGACGCCTGCCCCTCTCCCCACCCTCTCTGATCCCTGTCACCCGCCCCTTTCCCTCACCCTCCTGTGTCCACCCCTCCTCTAGCCCCACTCTGACCCCCTGGCACCTGCCTCTCCTCAAGCCCCTCTGCTAACACCTCCCTCTACCCACCTGCCCTGCTTCTCACCCCTCTCTGCCTCCTGGTGCCACCCCTCCCTTCCTCTGCCCTCCCTGTGCCTGCCCTTCTGCTCAACCCCCTCAATTCCCTGGCATCTGCCCTTCCCCTTCCCCCCGCACCCTTCTGCTGCCTGCCCCTTCCCTCCTCCTGCCCCTCAACACCTGAACTCTTCTTGGCCCCTTCCTTCCTGGTGCCCAGCCCCTCCCCACCCTTTGCCCCACTGACCCTGCTCTCCTCTCGCCCCTCTGCCACCATCACCCATGCCACCTTCTCTTTATTTCTCACCCCTGACCCTCCCCTCTCCCTCTGGCTCCGTGACACCTGCACCCCCTCTCCACCCCTCCAGTCCCCTGGTGCCAGCTCCTCCTCTGCCCCAAGTCCCAGCTCTACCGTGGCCCCATCTGCCTCCCTGGTGCCTGCTGTTTCCTTTGTCTCCTCTGCTGCCTGGTGCAAGTCCCTTCCCTCACCCCCTGGTCTCAGCCCTTCCCCTCACCTCAGCACTGCCAGACACCTCCTCTCACCCTCTCCTAACCTCTGGGCCCCACCCCTCCCTTCATCCTCCCTCTGCCCGCCTGGTGCCCACATCTCCCTGCACACGCCTCTGCCCCCCTAGGACCTGGCCTTCTCCACACCCCTCTCTGCCCCTCTTCTGCTCACCTGCTCCCTCACCCCCCATTCTGTCCCTTTGGCACCAATGCCTGTTCATTCGCTCCCCCCTATGATTCCACCTCCCCACTCCTCATCATCTCACCCCCTGGCAGCTCACTCTGCTCTTGATTTCCCCTGCCCCATTGGAGCTCCCCCATTCCCTCACCCGCCTCTGCCCCCTGGTGCCTGCCCCTTCCTGTGCTTCCCTGTGCCCCTGGGGTCCATCCCCTTCTTCTGCCCTGGTGCTCACCCGTCCCTCCACCCCCTGCAGCCCCCTGGAACCTGCCCTTCCCTTCACACCCCTCTGTCCTCCTGGTGCCCCTCCCTTCCCTTATCACCCCATAGTCCTTGTGATTGCCCCACCCCATGTCCCTCCCTCCACCCCCTCTGCTCCTGTCACCTCCCCCTCCCTTTTCCTCTCCCAGCATCAGCCTGTCACCTCCCCTCCCCCGCCTCCCCTGACACCTTCCCCCCCCTCCCCTGCTCCTCCTGCCCTTCCCCCTCATTGTCTCCTCACAGGCAGAGGGGCCCTGACTCCCCTCAGCCCACAACCCCCCCCCCAGTGATTAACAGGGATTAATTTCCCTTTGATCCCAGTGACCAGCCCCTGCCCCCGGCCCTGACTCTGTGACTCTCTCCCCAGTGGACGTGACTCTGGATCCAGACACAGCAAATCCCTGGCTTGTCCTGTCTGAGGATCGGAAACGTGTGAGACAAGGAGACAAACGCCAGGATCTGCCCAACAACCCTGAGAGATTTGATCCTTGTCCCTGTGTCCTGGGCGCTGAGGGGTTCGCGGGCGGGAGGCGTTACTGGGAGGTGGAGGTGGGAGACAAGACTCACTGGGACCTGGGGGTTTGTAGGGAATCTGTGAGCAGGAAGGGGAAGGTCAGACTCACACCTGGGAATGGATACTGGGCCGTGTGGCTGAGGGATGGGGGATACGAGGCCCTCACCTCCCCCCCAACCCCCCTCCCCGTGAGCGCCAGGCCCAGCCGGGTGGGGATTTTCCTGGACTATGAGGCGGGCGAGGTCTCGTTTTACAATGTGACTGACAGGTCCCATCTCTTCACTTTCACTGACACCTTCTCCGGGAAGCTCCGCCCTTATTTCAGTCCTGGTCTCATCGCTGGGGGTACAAACGTGGCTCCCCTGATAATCTGCCCGGTCCCAGCTCAGGCCGGAGGGAATCTCGGCCCCTGACAGTGACCCCGTGGCACAGACTGGCCCCTCCCAGCCCTGCTGCTCTTCCCACCCCCATGGTGAGGGCCAATTACTGCAGCAACTGGACTTTCTGTGCTGACCGGACGCTGCCAGTTTCCCTTTTCAACTGGAGGCTCCAGTCGAAAACCGGACACCTGGGAACTCCCAGCCGCCACCTTCCCCGTCCCCTGCCCCAGGGGTAGCAGATGGGGGGGGATGGGGTCATTCACTCCGGTCAGAATTTTCGACCCCTGTGAAATCTCAGTGAAAAATATGAAAGAAAAAAGGTTATTTTAATTTAGAAAATATGATTCTAACAAGGTGTAAAGACAAGAATATTTTAATTTACATTTCAACAGTGTTTCAAAAAACAAGCATCTAAATATATTTGTAGAAACGGAACTATTGACTTTTTTTATTCTTCCCTAAAATCTGTAATGAAGTTTAACTTCTCTAAATAACGTCATTTGTATTTCAATTGTGGAATTTCAAGAAATCCAAAATATTTATCTTAACAAAATAAACATTAAATTGTCAGACTGGGTTGTTCAGTTACAATGTGCATGTGTCATAAACATCACAACTACACACATGTGCAGCTGGTCTCTCTCGCTGTCTCTCCCCCCGCCCCCACTCTTCATTGTCTTGACTGGTTCTCTCTGGATGGCAGGACACATACACCCACCTCCTGCACTACACCTTTGAAAATTAATAGTTGAAAAAAATGATAGAATTAATTAAGCAATATATTTCAGTTAACTCACATAAGATTATGTAATAATCTTTGAACTTCTGTCAGCATTAATTCATGTGATTTTTAACTTTCTAGCTACATCTAATTGGTAATCAAGATATGACCCTTCCTTTCTTTTTCTTACATCAGTTAACAAAACACGGTCCCCAACCTCAAATGCTCTCTTCCTGTCGATAGAAATCTCTTCTCCAATCTCCAGTTTTTAGTTTATTTTTCTTTAGACATATTATTTGCAGACAGACAACGTACTGTCAGTGTCCACTGTTGATTTCAGCGTCCTGCCAGGCTCTTCATGTTCTTGGTTATAAGAACACAACAAATGTAGTTTGATAAAGAAATAGAGAAGGGGTTGTGTTCCTTTCCTCATCATCACACATTAACTGTGTTAAAGACGCTGGCACTTAATGACGCACAACATGAAATTTGATGAAGCTTTTTGGCAAACCTTCCTTGGCCATAAATCAGTCGAAAGGTTGATATTTTTGGTGTCATGTGAGATTTAGAGTACAAAGAAAAGAAAGTTTCTCCAGGAAATTCATCACAGTTCCCCTGGGTTCTGTCCACCACTTTCTCTAAAGCTCTGTAAAAATAGTGACTGATTGATCAAATTCCTTGACATTAGCTGTTGAATCTAATTTCTTGAAGATCTAGCTGAGCAGAGTCTGAGGGGAGGCACATCACATGGCATTGCTAGGACTCCTTTTTGTTTTAAACTTGATGCGTTATGAACATTTTCAATGTAATAATTCAGTTTTGAAGATTTATTCATAATATGCCATCCATGGCAGAGTGCCCTAAATGTACCTTGATTACTTGAAAATAAATACCCTAAAATTATGTTTTAATGGATTCATTTGTGCTTTTTATCCAGTCTCCTGGTGTCTAGGTGGCATGGGCTCCTGAAGCTTTGTGTTTTTCCTAATTTTTAACATAGGGAAATATTAATCTAAAAATAGATCATTTTTCCATAAAATTTCCTTCAGAAATATTTGTGTTCCTTTCCCTAGTTCTCACTGAATTATGTGTAATTACTGTGTTCCTTTACCCAATCTTATTGTGTTATTACATGGGGGAATATGTTGGCAAACAGGTTAATATACAACATGGTTTTTACTATCTGACAAGACACAAAAATGTGTTGTCACTCACAATTTACAGCATGATGTCTCATGAAGAGATTGCAGGCAATGTTCATTTTTAAATTTCTAACTCTGAATGGGCTCCCCCATCAGTTCCTGCAACCCCTGGCTGGCAGACCTCTCTGTGAATGAAGCAGCATGCAGTCTGCCAGGGAACTTCCACGAAGCGTCTTTATGACTTTTTATGGTGCATCACAACATGGCAGCAGTTACAAGGAGCCCCTTCCTGCTCCAACTGAGAATTTTATACTGCTGCTTTCTTCTCAGCACTGAGCCAGTGATCTCCTCAGGCTCCCTACAGGTGCAAGTGATCCCCTCTGCCCTTCCAAAGCCAAACTTCTCAGTCCCTCCTCCTCTAATTGCACCCGGTGCCCTGGGTGTTCTCAGTGACCAGGGTGCTGGCTTCCAAAGGGCTCAGTTTGTAGCTGCTAACAGCCCCTGTCACATGGCCATGATTGTGTAATTGACCATATAGTTAAAATGTAAACTGTTACCTCATGATTCAATTCAGAACCTAGATCTGCCAGTATCTGCTCTGCACAGCCATGTTGATATATAATTTTACAAGTCTTCTTCTCCACCTCATGTGCTGTCATAGTTTTAAGTGGAAATTCTTCTACCTCTTCTGAAAAATCATCTGTAGCTGTCAGTACATAGAGGTATCGCTTCTGTGGTACTGGATATAGTCCGATTAAATTTGCTCTCAGCAGTTCCCAGGGTGTAACAACCTGTGTGCAAGAACACAGGCTGGAGTTATCATTTGGATCTTTCCTATGACATTTTTGTTATAATCCCATCTATAGTAAGCAAAGTAAACGTTATAATGTGGTTTCTATACAAGTTGATGTCTCCACACAGTCAGAATCTAACTTTTGGTATTTTTCAGACATAAATAAATACAGGGCAAACTTCTGCAACTGAAAACTTGCATAAATACACTGTCACTGTGCCAGCACAGGGGGCAATAGAAGTTGTTGCTGCACTGTGTTAGAGCTGATTAGAGGCTTTATTGTGCAGCAATAATAAATACAAATAATGATAAACAATTAGCTTGGCTACTATTTAAAAACACTTCAGATGTATTTAACATGGGGGAAGATGCTAAGTGTTTGATTTAATGGGAAGCCATCCACTCAGGTCCACTTCATTGCAGGGATTGTAAAGTCCAATCCAAGCAGGTTATTTGCCTGGCATGATATTCTGTATGAACTCCTGCAAAGCATATGACAGAGTCAGCAGGGTGACCAGAACCTTCTGTAACTCCCTGGGTTCTCCGTTGCCTTGCCAATGAAACCAGAGAACGTTACCCAGAGCACTCAAAAGTCTCCTTGGAGATCTAAGAGAGACTCAAACCAAGCAGTGGAAACACAAACTGCCTGATGGAACCAGCACAGGATAATTGAAAGGGCCTCAAATGCCACAGCTCTGGACAGTTTCTTGTCCCTGAAGAAGTCAACCCTATTTTAATCTACACTCTGTGCACTAAGAATTTCTGACCTACCCAGCAAGGCAGAAATAGAACCCATGGAAATAGAATCCAGGTCTCCTTATTCTTAGTCCAATGCCATAATCATTAGACCCTTCTGACTCCCCTGGAACATGGATTCTTTACACCTCCGTGCTGGGCCAAGGGGCAGTCCCTCCATACGTGTCCCATCTCCCAGCAGAGGTAGCACCGTGCCTCCCCCGTGGAATAATGCAGCTGGCAGTGGGCTTCATGGTAGGGGATGAGGAAGAACCCCTGGAGCGCCTCTCCATCACACGCCAGCGGCAGCACTTGAAGTTGCACCTGCTGGCAGAACGAGAGGACGTGACGGAGGGTGGGGTCTTTGCAGCCCAATAGAAGAGGGCTGATAACAGAGATTGGTCGCCCCAGGGTAGAAAGGGCAGGCAGCAGGGCAGCGTTGGGCAGGAAAGGAGTGACAGAGGTCAGGACTAACTGGACACCCAGGTCTTCCAACGGCTCCAGAGGGCCGAACACGCCCCCACCTCCAGGCCCTTCTCCACCGCCTCCTGAGCAGCGGCCTCCAATGCTAGGAAGAAGACGACCTTTCCATACATTTTGGAGGCCGCCTTGATGGCAGTGGGCCCCACTACCCTCGCCAACACCCGCAAGTAGGTCTCCACTTGGGGCGAGGTGGGCACAAGGAGGCAACGGACGCCGTGCTCACTGGTCAAGGTGGGGAAGGGGCCCCTGCTGCTATAGATGGTAGCAGAGGCAGTGGTCAGAGGAGATGATGTAGTGGCAGGTGGGGGGGTCGCCCTGGGGGTTGAGGGAGGGGCATCTGCAGAGCTGGTAGAAGGAGCAGCAGGGAGGGACGGCGCGGCCCTAGAACGTGTGTATAACACAGGCCCTAGAACATCACCGAGCGCTTCCTCCAGAAAACCTGTGACATGTGACTGAGCCAGAGCACATCTGCTGGAAAGACGTCTACATGCATTAGACCCAACTGGTAAGAAAAAAATCTTTCTTCTGCAGTGACGTGAAGTTAAAGAACATGGAGAAAAAGAAAACCTCTACTCGGGTTGTTACTGGAGCTGAAGCAGAGAGGCCGGATAAACACGGCTAGGGCCCAGGACTGACTATCAGCAGATCGGCCCTTTTCTATTCCTGGCTTTTTGACCATGAGTGAATCTCTTTGCTTCTGTGTGTCTCAGTTTCCGCAAGTATAACATAAAGCTAATCAAGGTTATGTTTATTTGCTCTTCTATTTTGCAAGGGAGGAAACTTAGATACATTTGGGGCCTGTCTACGCTACCGGTCTAGAGTGTCTTTGCAAGCTGATGACTCTCACATGTTGTTCAGAACCTATGGATAACACAAGCTCCTAAGTTTGTTCTGTGCTTAGCCCCTATGGAACAGCTGGGCTGGGCGGCCTTTTCTCGCTGGGCTGTGCGGAGCAGGTTCGGGGCACTCGGGATATAAAGAGGCTCTTAAGGACTAATTCCTGAAAATAAATATCAATGAACTGCACTGCAACATAAAATCACTGCTGCTAACATTGGTGGGTGATAAAATACTAGCAGAGTGGTAATTAATGCTGAGGACAGGGCAGTGACACAGAGCAATCGGATCCCTTGATAAGCTGAATCCATTCAAAGATAAGTTAGAAAAGAACCAAATGAAAGGTCCTATCCCTAGCAGCAAAGCATGCAGGCCACATCTACAGCATGGGGACGTGTATCCAGGAAAGCACTAACTGTGAAGAGGATTGAGGGGCCATGCTGGGCAAGTCATTCAACATGAGCACCCAGTGTGATGCTGTGGTGAACAGGGCTAACGCCATCATTAGATGTAGGAAAAGAGCAGTGAGTAGCATAGGGAGGTGACACACCATCAGTAAGACTGATCCTGGAATACTGCATCCAGTTTTGGCGTCCACCTTTGAAAAAGATTTTGAGATATTGGATCTGGGGCAGCAAAAAGCAATGAAACGTTCTGATGGCTGGAGAAAAATGCCTGCTAGCGAGCTATTGAAAGAGCTCAGCCTGTTTAGATTATCAAAAAGATCGGGAGGTGACAGCATTGAAGTGTTGAAGTGACTTCAAGGAGAGAAAACATTGGTATTAAAGGGCTCATTAATCTAGCAAAGAAAAACAATAACAAGACCCAGCGGCTGGAAACTCAAAGAGTCCAATTCATTTTAGAAATAGGGCACAAATATTCAACAGTGAGGATGAATCACAAAGGAACAAACTAGAAAGGGAAGTGGTTGGAATTGCCGATTTCTTGATGTCTTCTAATGAAGACTAGATGCCTTTCTGGAACGTGTTTAATGAAAAACTAGCTACTGTGCTATACAGAAAGCATGTGATATGCAGGGTGTCAGATTACATGCTCTAATTGTCTCTTCTGTCCATAAAGTCTGCTAATTTATGAACAACTGAGCGTAGCATGGGGAAGAGCGTCTTGTGTTCTACTGTATAATTGGTGTCATTCCCACAATGAAGAGTCATTGAGTGCAATGATCCAGGGGAAGCAGCTCAAACATCCAATGTGTCTGGACAGCGGCAGGACATCAGCACTGCAGGGGAGGGGGTGGGTGCAGGGCCGGTGGTACCATTTAGGCCAACCAGGCGGTTGCGTAGGATGCCAACATTTTGGGGTGCCAAAAAGCGGGGCCCCCAATTTTTTTTTAAAGCCTTTCAGTGGCTGCTGTGCTGGGAGGGAGTAGAAGTCTGAGCCGCCAGCAGGCAGCCCAGGGGTTCTCCCGGGTCAGTGCACCGTCGCTGCCAGAAGCCAGCCCAGGCGTTCCCCTCGGTCAGCGCACCACTGCCGGCAGGCAACCCAGGGGTTCCCCTGGATCAGCGTGCTGCCACCAGCAGCCCAGGGGTTCGGGCTGCCGGCGGCGCACTGACCCAGGGGAACCCCTGGGCTTAATGCCGGCGGCTCAGACTCCCTCTCCCTCCCAATGCAGCGGCCGCCCCATCCCATGTCATTCTTCTCATTGCCGGCAGGGGCACCGGTGGCTGGGCAGAGCTCCGCAGCTCTGCTTAGCGCACATGGCACAAGTCCGGCGATGGGCGCGACAGCAGGGCTTCTGGAGCAGAGGTGAGCTGGGGTGGGGAAGCGCCAGAGGGCTCCTGGGGAGGGGGGGAGCTGCCGTGGGAAGGGCACCTCAGGGTGGGGTGGGGATGCCTCAGGGTAGGGGGAGAGCTGCCACTGCGGGGCGCCTCAGGGCAGAGCTGCTGCAGGGCTTGGGGGGTGGCGCTCAAGGTGGCAGTTTCACCTAGGGCACGAAACTTCCTTGCACAAGCCCTGGCTGGGTGTGGCAGTGACATCACAAGGGCCTTTGGCAGGACCTCAGCCTATTCGACAAAGGTGGTGGGGAGGCGATGATCTCACAGAGAGATCTTGACATCAGCCAGGCAGGACAGGGGTGCAGGACAGGGGCAACTTTGGAGATCCCTTTGGCTTTGCTGCACACGTCTCCTTCTCGAGGTCTCTCCTTGAGGACTAAGAGAGAATTCACTTTCACGTACGCGAGTGCAAGGAGGACCCTCTTTGGAGTTTTCTCCTTTTCTTTTCTTGATTTTGCTAGAAAACAGGAGTCCCTGTACAGAAGGTAAGAGCCTCCGAGAGGTTTGGAACCTGTTGAGTCTGATCCATCAGGTGCCGGCTGAATTCTAGGAATGGAAAACTCTGGATTGAGATGGCATCATTGTATTCCCAACATAGGACTTGTCCCTTAGAATCACTGGGGACATTGGGATTTCTCCATTTTGTTTTCCCTTTTTCTTCTGTCCCTCCTACCTTTCTCTTCTTGCTTCCTTTGTCCTTTTCCTCTGCTCTCCTCCCACCACCAGGAGCTCTGTGTGTGCAGCGGGGGCCGGGGGCGGGGGGGTTGTGGGAGGCCCTCACAGAGAGGTGAGACTGGAATAGTGCTCAGAGTGTGATCTCCTCGGTGATGACCTGCGCCATTCTTTGGGCTATTTGATGAGAACCCTTAGCCTCTCACCCCTCAAAGTCTCAACCTTGATTGGCTGAGGAGGAGGCTATTGACAGGGAGGAAACTCTGGTCTTTGTTGTTCTCTTTTATGTCTAAGCAAATAAGTCACAACCAGTGATCTGTTTGACCAATGTTGATGCTGCTCTCCATTCATTGTCTCAGAGCAGTTCATGATCCTCTCTGACATTCCAATTCTTCTAAAATACTTGCTGACCAATTACTATAAACAATTGTTGGTCTGTAGCTCATTTGAGAGCAACTCTGCTACTGACTGAGTGCATCAGCTAAGACAAGTCACTGCTCCTTTCTCAGCCTTAGTTTCTCCTTCTGTCAAGTACAAATAACAATCTTCTCCCACGTACCTCGCGATGGGTGGATGATGGGGATCCATTGAAGAGTGTCACTAGTAGCAGTGCAGAATAGGAGGCGTCCTATCACATTGAGCCATATCAGATTATGACATAATATTCTATTTGATTGGTATTTTATTCTTTTGAAATTGTTAAGAGCAGCAACTACTTAGCTCAGACTGAAGCATCTCATCTAACTTTCTAGACCACAGAGTCTCCTCTTTGTGCACGACGAGACAGTTTAATGCACTGTGACAATCAGGAGATGCTCTTGTTTTGCAAACAAATATTTGTTTGCAAAGAATTGTCATCCTACTTGTTATATTTTCAAGAAACAAAGTGGTTTAGTCTGAATGGATTTTCTATCAGAAAAGGGTTTCCATGAAAATGTTCACCCCTTATTTCCTGAGCTCTATCCCTGCCTCCCTGCCTCTTGTTGTCTGTTAGTTAGAACGGGAGTCAGACCTGTTGGCTTCTCTTTTTGGCTCTGTTACCGTTTTGCTGTGTGACTCCTTGGGTAGGTCCAATGGGAATAGGGTCAATTCTCTGTCTCCAGGCAGCAGAGAGCCTGGTCGAGGAGGGAGGCTCAAGCTGTCTGCGAAGGAGAAAGGGATGTTTCCAGGTGTTGGACGTCAAGAATTCTAAACTTTGCTAAAATGGCTGATGTAGAGAAAAAAGAAATAGTTGGGGCCAAACTTTAACCATAGTCTTTTTTAAAGCCCATTCGGGGATGTGAGTGCCAAAGAGCCCTAGCGAGGGGGAGCAACTTGCCCCAAAGTCCCACAGATCAATAGGCAGCAATGGAAGCAGGAGTCACCCTCCCTCTCAAAGGCAGGGGGACCGGACATTAGGGCCTGGCTGCAATTGCCAGCTGTGGGAAGGAGTGTGCAGCAGTGGTTAGTGAAGGGGTCCATCCATGGCTCTGATGCTCGGTGTGACTCTGAGCCGGTAGCTGAGGCTCGTTTGCCATCAGTAGGTTTGGGGTTCCATTGCTACAGCCCAGGGGGGTTGGGAGGCTCCAGGAAGATGTGTAAAGTGCTGGGATGTCAGGATCCCGGAGCCATTGTCACCTCCGCACTAGGGCAGTGTTCTGCACCCCGCTGCTGCTGGCTGTCTTTCTCTGTCTCTTGGCAATAAGACAGACTCTTGTTTTCACAGCCAGACGATTGCCCTAGTGTCAGCACCCTGCCTGCTGGCTGGGCAGGGTAACCCCTCAGGTCACCACCCTCTCCAGCCTGCCTTGGGCTTGCGGAGTGAGGAGCAGGGCAAGGGAAATCTGCTGACCCTGAACATCCGCCATCCATCTTACCATCACGTAGAGTTCCTGATCCTGCTTGTGTAGGAGTTGTGGGGGATTTGGACAATAGGCAGGTCCCCACGATCCCCCATTGAGGCCTGAGCCCTGCAGCTGGTGTAGGTGGGGCAGGAAGGTGCCTAGCTAACAGGTTGTCTCTTACTATACTCCACTCCTGGTGGGTACAGGATGAAGGGCAGCAGCTCATGTTCCTGCAGGCCATCTACCCCGCGTGTCTTGCTGCACAGGACAGAGGGCAGGACACGCTGGAGCCACGCTGCTGCAAGGCGGCTGTGGTGGAGAGGATTGTGGTGAGTGAGACACGTCATGCAGCAGTTGGAGGGAGGAGAGAGACATGGGATTGGCAGGGGTATCGCCGGGCTAATGGGTGGGGGCTGGGTGGTGTTGGAGGGGGCAGCAGAGGACAGGGATTGCTGGGGCTGAAGGCTGGGTAGAAGAGAAGGGAGAAATGGTGAGATTGGGCAGTGGGAGAATTGTGGGGCTGGAGGGCAGCTGAGACTGGGGGACAAGGAATCACATGGACCCAGCTCAGTAGTCGGGATGGTGCTGAATGGGGGCAGTTTTGACAGGGAGGAGGAAAGAAGGGGATTGGGACTGAGCTGGGCAGGAATCCTGGAAGGGGGACAAGTGTGATGGGCAGGAAGAAATGGGAGGAGCAGGAGGTAGTGGGGGATCCAGCTGGCCATGTGGGGCACTGGCTGTGTAATCTCCTCACTGGGAGGTGTCAGTAGGGCCCGAATCTCTCACGCTCCTTTGCCTCCTTCGCGTCTCACAGGAGCTCATTGAGGAGCTTCCTAAAGACTCTACACCCAGCGCCATCCTCACCAACTCTCTGGTTGTAGTGGGCAACCTCAGGTACCGAGACAGCCCTCCCACCCCCGCTGGCTCCCCTAACCCCAGTGCTGCTCAGGCCCCAGGCTGGGAGCCACTGTCACCTGCCAGGAGTGGCTCCTCTGGCGGAGTTGGTGGAGTGGGAAGTTTCACTCTCTCCTGGCTGGGCTGTTCTTCTCACTCCACTAACATTCCAGGGGTCTTGGGGAGGGGCTCACTCCCGGGCTCAGATACAGGAGGGGCAGCAGACTCCAGGGAACAGGTGCTATTCCTGTCCTGCCACTGTCTGTCTGTGACGCCTTGGCCTTGTCGTTCCCTAGCTCAGTGCCTCAGTTTCCATTCTCGCCAGTCTGTGCCTATATCCCTGGGGTTTCATGTCCGTGTTGGCGACAGTCCCACCCCTGTACTGTGAAGTCTAATACCAGTGCCTCTCTCTTGCCAGCACCATGAAATCTGCCCTTGAGCCAGACCTAGAGACCCACCTCTTGCGAGCTGCCCTTCACTTGGTCTTCACCTTGGGCACGGAGAAGGACACCATCAACATCCAGGTACATCCTCCTCCTCCATCCTCCTCCTCTTCCAGAGTGGTCCTTGGTCCCTGCTCTCTTGATTCCCTGGAGCTCCAGATTTAGGGATGGGGTAGGCAGAGATGAAACAAGCTGCAGGGTTGGATCCTTCCTTCCAGAGGATTATCCCTCCCTGGGGGATTTCTTTCTTTCTTTCTTTCTTTCTTTCTTTCTTTCTTTCTTTCTTTCTTTCTTTCTTTCTTTCTTATACTGTGATTTGCCCAGCAGCCCAGCTTCCATCCATAGCAACTTGGCTGTTCCCTACTCTTCTGCCTACAAGGCCCTCTGCAGAGATCTGCTTAGCTCATGGATCAAAGATCCAGGGGTCATCAATCCTTGCTAATTGCCTGCAGTGGGATGTGAATGAGACAGGCCAGGATATGTGTTTGGTAGTCTCACCAGTGCTTCCCAGAGATGCCTCTTCCCATCCTATGGCAGGTGTAGGCCTAGTTTCCCTAAATCTGAGCCATGCTTTGCAGGTGCTTCACAAAGTCGTGCCAGAGCTGCTGCATGCCATGCTGCGGAACCTGCTGCAGAGTCCCCAGACACAGACAGGCTCCACTCCATCTTGGAGGTGAGCCCCATAAGGAGGGGTGGGAACCAATTTTACCTTAACTCTTTGCGGGACTGGTAAGGAGAGACTGGTAGATCCACTTTCTACTCTGTCCTCCTAGCTGGGTCCTCAGTGGGGCGTCCTTGGTTGGGGAGGTCAGTGCAATGCAGTGTCAGGTCCTGCTTTCTTGAGGGACAGAGGAAGGAGCTGGGACTTCAAGCCAGAGCTCTGCCTGGTTCTGTTGAGTACTAATCACAGGGCCCCTGGCTGTCCTGTGGAGTGAGAGTCTGAAAACCCCACTTCCCCCGCCCACCCTTCCCCAACACACACACCCCATGAGATTCTGGAGATCATTCTCAGAGAAAAGGCACACGCTCCTTCCTAGAGAAACAGGAGGACCCCAGGGAATCAGTCCTTCTCTCTCATATGCTCTGAAATTCCTGGGGGGATTGTGCTCTCAGTGACTCCCTACATCCCAACAAGGATTTTAGTAGCAGGGAAGGGCGAGGGTTCAGTCTCCTGTCTGGTGAACTGTTCAGGAATCAGGAGTTCTGGGAGGATGGGACTAGCCCCGACACCGAACCTTGTCCCAATCTAGAGAGACCCTGACAAGTTGTGACCTGCGGGATACAAGCTGCATTCTGGGGGAAAGAATCCCTTTCTAAAGCTCTGTGATCAATGACTCAGCTATTCCCCCTGCGCATAATATCTCGGGCCCCTGGGGCTGGGGGCGTGGGGCTCTTTGCAAAGCACCACCTGCCCATTGATCCTGACTTGTCTTCTTTCCCCACAGCATGTCAACCTCTGGATTGTGTCCAGGGTGTTCAAGGAGAGAGCCAGGGCCATTAGGAACAGCACAGCCTGCTCAGATACGCAGTCACCGTCCCTGAGCTTGACGTAAGTGACCTCTAACCCCAGCTTCCTGACTCTGGGCGTAGGCAGGCTGGCTCCAACGGACTGTAGGATCTGCTGCTGCTGGGGCTGTGGGTTCAGAGTGTTCCTCTTGGGGAGGCAGAGTCAGAGCAGGGAATGAGAGAGGCTTGAGTCAAGTTCTTCTTGTCCTGGTCAAGTGTTGTCCCTGGGCCTTTAAGGGGACCATGCTCCAGCCCCTGCTTGGCATCCCAAAGCAGCTCCTGGCTCCCTTGGCAGCAGAGCAAAGGAAGGGTCTGTCTCAGGCTCCTCTCCCGCAGCATCTCCTGCAGAGGGGCTAAGGGGAAGGAGCCTTCCGGCCCGGGGGGACAGGGAGCAGACAGGAAACTGCTGATGGAGTCCCCTCTCCTCTTCCTTCCATTAGATCTCAGCAGAGTTCCTTAGGATGGGTCAGGACACTGTGGCAGGGCATGACACAGCTCAGGGAGAGGGGCTGGCTGGGGTCCCTGCAGTGGATGCCTCCTGGAGACAGGACAAGAGCCCACTCCTTATTTCCGGCTCAGAGTTCCTCATCCAGCACCCAGTGGGACAGGCTGGTGCTAAAGGTCCTACATTGGAACCTCACTAGTTGCCGTGATTTGAGTGTCTTACATGAAGCCATTGGTACGTGGCATAAGGAGAATCCCCGGCTGGGTGAGTTAATAGAGGGTTATGGCTCTGGGTGTCTGTCTGCTCCTTGTCCCCCTGGATGATCCCCAAGTGTCTGAGAGGAGAGCTCTGGGTCCGTCCGTCACTATTGCTTGATCAGACCCTTCTTTAACTCCCTGCAGCCTGTAGAAGCAGAGAAAGGAGGTGGGGGTTGCCCAATTCCTTTGCCAGTCAGGAAGCAGAAAGCCCCAACCTGGGCACTGGGTAGGGGACTCAGTGAGGTCCAGAGCCAATATGGACCACATGCGCCCTCCTCACGTCTCCAGACCCGGCCAGGGAATGGCGGAGTATCTGGACCTCAGCCACTGTTCCAAAGAAGCACATTGCCACTGACCCAAATTGCGGCTACTTGCTGCACAAGTAGAAATTCAAAGACCGCCCTTCACTCCCCCCCGATCTCACAGCTCTGGGGAGAACATCCAAACCTTGGAACACACTATAACCCAGTGGCCCCAGATTGGAGTCAAAGGTGAAATGGGTGATTTCCACAACATCACAGAGGAGGCCTTGGAATGGCTCCTGGATCTACAAGTGCATCTACAGAATGCTGCTCTCTAGCCACCACGTGAGAGACTGTGTGAGCTTGTCCTGCCTCCCACAAGCTGCATTGCTGCAGCAGAAGAAAAGTTTCCTAGGAGTGTGCGTGATGGGGACAGGGACATGAGTCTCCTTATCCTTGTCAGGTTGCAGATTGGATTCCCTTTGGAAGAAACCAAGGAGCTGCAGAGGCCTTACCCAGCTACTAGAGAAATCACTCATTTGGGGGGAATAGACCTTCGGTCTGTCAGCTCCAGCCCTTCCCCGTCCACACACACTCCTCTAGCCGCTGAGGTGCAGGAGATCTCTCTGCTGGAAGCAATCCAGGGTCCCATATCATCTCTGTGTGGTACACGGCAGAGTAGGCTGTGCTCACTCATACTAGAGATCCATTTCCAGCCCATCATGGCCCCGGTGATAAATTGCCCGCCAGAAAGAGCCACTGGAGGCTTTGGTCCCTAAGCATCTGCCACCTTTTAAGAAAGGGGCTTCCCTGAGCCATGGGACCCTGAAAGCCTCCTGGGGAATGAACTGCCTTGGCTACAGCAGCTCTCTCACCCTTCCTTTGGGGCACCAGATGCTGAGGCCATTCTATCTCCCGGGCTTGGAGGCTGGCTCTGGGCAATCTGCTAAAGCCTCCTGTCCTGTTGGTTTTAGGTCTTTGGAAAATTCTTCTCTGAGGGGCAGAGAAAATACTTCCTCCAGACAGCAATGCTGGCGATCCAGGACCCCCTGCTGTGTGTCAGCCAGGCTGGGCTGCTCCTCACATACTCCATCCCGGGGGAAACCCAGCAGCTGATGAGGGACAAGGTAAGCAGCTTAGGAGATTGGGGTGAGGCCCAGGCCTCATTCCCATCCTATCACCATTTGCTGGCCTGGGAGCAAGGATCCTAGCGGGGACTTGTGGACTTCATGGACTTGTGTTCTTCAGATGTGATGCTCTGCTATCACTCCTGGGAAGGGCAGGAAAGTCCCCTAAGTGCCCTCTGTGAACCTTTCCTGCTCCACAGAGCTGCACCTATTTCCCCATGGCCTAGTGTCCATGTCACCTGAGCCACCACCTAGAATTGCTCCCATAACTGGCAGCCTGGGAGGCCAAGGACTGATGGGTGATGGCGACTGGCCAGGCAGTTCTGAGGCACATGGGTGGGGGAAGCTTGTCCTGCTGCTGGCAGGGCTGGACCCGCTCTCGAGAGAACGAAAGGATTCAGTCAGCAGAGGCTGCTAACCTGACCCGTTCGCCAGGGCTGCCATCCTGTGGCTTCAGCGTTTGTTACTGGGGTGACTTGGGGAAAGGTCTCAACCTCCCCCTATCTCACTTCACTGCTGCCAGAATCACTCCTGCCCCCTCCCTGCACTACCTGGGTGAGGCTGGAAGTCGGGGTGGAGGAGAGGGTTCTACAAACTTGAGCGGTGTCCCCAGGTGGGTTGGAGGTGCAACAGCTGTCAGGGGCACTGAGGGGGAGGGGGTAGGAGCTAACCCTACAAGGAGGGGTGTTAGCACTGGAGGTCACTAGAGAGGACAACAAGCCTCCATCCTGGAGAAGTAGGTGCCTCACTATTGAGATAAAAATGGCCATTTACAAGAGCTGAAGTGCTCAGAGCTGAGTGCCTCTGGTTCTGCATCTGAAGCTGTATTTAGAGCCCTGCAGAAGTGGGCTGGTTTCCAGAGGCTCAGTTCCTCAGACAATAGGGATTTAGGTGGATAACAATTAACAGCCAGGTTTGAATGTGTCCGGCAAAGTGCCCAGAGAGCAGGTGGGGACAGAGCTGGCATCAGCCAACCCGCTGCTCTCTGAGCCTAGCGAGCCCCTAAAGGCTGCGATCCCAGGGGCACTGGGCACATGGACACGGGGCACTCGGCCAGGCTGGGTAGGCCAGAGCCAGCCCTGACATTGGGCTGGGTGCCCAACACCCATGTGAGCCCCCGGATGGCACCCAAAGGACTATTAGCACCAGCCCTAGGTCCTGAACTTCGCAGCCCTGGGAGCAGGTTGTCAAAGAAGGAGCATCCCCCACATCCTGCTGTGACGGCTCCCCTGGGTGTCTGAGTGCCCAGTGCTGGACACCCAAATGCCCCCATGGACACCCTATGTGGCCCCCTGTAAATCTCTTCTGCTTCCTCGATTTCTCCCCACTCCCCTGTGTCCATCCCATGCTACCTGCAATAGCATACTGCGTCTTTACAAAGCACCCTAGACAACCCCACTATGGAACTGGCCATATGAACTCTGAACTAAAAGAAACCCATTATGGTACGTTTCCCAAAGAAGTAAATCTCCTTACAAACCTGAAACTGATCTAATCCCCTGCTTCATGGACAGAGGCCCAGTCTCTGTAACTCAACATCTGGCTCACGTTTTCTCTGTGCCTTTCCTATTCTTCTATTTCAAGGGGAAAGTAAAGAATAGGAGAGAGATGACTGCAGGTGAATTTAACAAACTGCACACACTGCTGAGAGAGGAGGAGCAGCTGCTTCTGCAGAGCCTGGAGGAGGAGGAGAGGGTGACTCTGCAGAGACTAAGGGAAAATGTCACCAAACTCTCCCAGCAAAGCTCCTCTCTGCAGCAGCTGATCACAGAGATTGAGGAGAAGTGTCAGCAACCAGTTGTGGAGCTGCTAAAGGTGAGACAGCATCAAAATTCTCCACCCACCCGGAATTAGAACTCAGATCCCTGGGTCTGAATTCCAACAATTAGAGTAAATGTGTTCTGTGGTTTACTGGCAAACAGAACATCCGGCTAAGGGCTCCATCAATTCCAAAATATCCCAGTTCATGTTAGAGGGGAATTCTCCTCATGGAGCCCCAGTGAGGCCATGGGAGATTAAATGGATGATACAAGAATGATTTTGAGCTGAACCCATCCCTGCTCTGACTCCAGAACATTGGACCCAAGACGGGCGATAAACACAGATACTGATGGGTTGGGTCCCTAGAAGGGAGAACCCTTTAGCTAAATTCCTGTCTCACCTACATAAATGAAACAAGCGTTAATGCACAATAGTGTACGAGATTTTACCACAAAACAGTGAAGCCTGGGAGGGTTGATCTATTTTTTAGATGAAATTTTGATGCCCAGAGTGAAACTCACACAGTTTAAAGCACATTGTGTTACTACAGAACATTGATTCTCCTTTTTTCCTTTCAGGATGTGAAAAGCACATTGAGCAGGTGTGTTTCCTATGTTCATTGCTCTTATATTCTTGGTGGTGGTTCTGGGATGATGTGTGTACAGAGCAGCTGAGTGATGATGGGACGCTTTCTTTGTAGGAGTGAGAATGTGAAACTCCAGAAACCAGAAGCTGTTTCTGCTGATCTGAGGAACGTGTATAAAATTTCCCTTGACATGAGGGAGGCGCTGAAGAGATTCATAGGTGAGTGGATTCTACTGGGGCATTCGGCTGTGTTGTGCTTGGGGCTCTGAACAGAGCCTGGGACCCCAGGACACACTTGCACTCACCTGACAGGCTTGGAGCTGTGATGGCTGGAGGCTGATGCGCTGAGTGCTGGGCAGTTTGCCTGCTACTTACAGCCACCTGCTGGTACTTGCCCAAGTGTCTGACCAGGCCCCGTCACTCTGACATCCTGACCCCTCCATGGCTGAGTTACTGGGTGTCCCTGAGCCAGGTGCTGTGAGGCCTGGACTGGGCCCATTGTACTGAGAGCTGCACAGACGGTAATGGATGGTGTGTCTGTGCCTCTCTCCTGGGACATGTGAGGGCTGCGTTGTGTGGGCACCGCTCAGCACTGCCCCAGCCCCCATTAGCCAAGGCTGGCCCAGCTTTCTGAGCTGGAGGAGGGGCCAGTCTGGCTGCTGTGGTCTGACCTGGGTCGTGTGTTACTGGGTAACAAGCTGAATCCTACGGGCCCCTCGTCTGCTCTGAGCACAGCCCAGTGTGAGGTTGGGTCAGTGGTTTGCTGCTCAGTGAGTGAGACTCACTCAGAAGATTGTGACTCAGTCACAATGGCTGAGCGTGAGCTGCCCCCATCCAAACCCCTCCCACAACCCCAGCGTGGAGACCGGGGGCAAAGGCAGAAACCTGACACCGAGGAGGGACAGAGAAGAAGCTAAGACAGAGGAGCGGGGGATTGGGAAGGTTCAGTGAGCTCGGTCTGTGATTGTTGAACTGGCCCTTTCATCCTACACCCCCAACCACTCCTCTCTTCCCACCCACCCCCAGCAGGGGCAGTGGAAGGGGCCAAGCTGGGTGTGTCTGTCCCAGCTGATGGAGGCTGCGCAGTCGGTGCCGGCTGCAGGGCCAGGATCTCAGGGTTCTGGGGAGCAGGAACCCCAGGCTGTAGGGGAAGCAGCTTCCTCTCTGTGAGGGGCTGGAGCCAGCACATCCCTGCTCCCCTCCCCATTCACTGCTCCCAGCCCAGCACAGTCTGTGCCCACTGGACCCTGAACACGGCTGGGCTCTGGGCCATTCCACACCCCTGGCCCCTGAGCCTGTCGGGATCCTGAGCCAGTCAGCTCAGTGCCTCGTTCTAGGGGATCACCAGCCCCTAGGGAGCCTCCTGTCAGCTCCCCAGAAGCCCCTTCCTGGGCAGGGTCCCAGGACCTGAGTCACTTCCTGGCTGCTCCAGACTGGCCAGGCCCAGGGTCCCCAGCAGGGCTGTTGGTGCTGGCACTGCGCTCGCTGCCAGAGCTCCCAGCCCTGGCCCAGCCTGGCCCGTTGATCAAGCGCTGACCCCTCCCCTGCGGGTGGGGACGCTGCTGCTCTCAATGGCTGAGCCCCTCTCTCTGCCACTGCCTCTCCTGCTGCTTTCGCAGGCTCAGCCCGTGCCAGGGCCAATGCTGCACTGCTGGGGCTGCTCCTTCCCTGGGCACCTGGGTTCTCTGTGTCTGGGGCAAATGGCGGGTGAGTGGGCAGGGACCTGCTCAGAGACACATGCCCTGAGCTGCACCCAGAGGGCAGAGACCAGCCAGGACTGGGCAGCAAAGTGTCAACGTGCTGGGATTAACCCTTTCCTTCCCCCCACCCCAGCAGCCCTGGCCGGTCAGTGCCACTCGACTGCCTGCGCTCTGACTCCAGGGACCCGGGTCCGGCAGCTCAGGGGACTCTCTGAGTAAATGTGTGGGGCAGAGTAACCAGGGCTCCCTGCGCCCCAGGATCCCCGTGTGCAATGGGGAAGGTCCTGCGCTGTCATGCACCCCTTGGGGGCTACACAGTGAGTGTTATTGATACCAGCCTCAGCCATTTCAGGGTATCTTGGCAAGCATCTTGCCTCAGTTTATCCTCTTCAGCACTCCTTAAATTATGCCTCACAATCCAAAAGATCTGAGAGAAAAGTCCCCTCCTGGGGTCCGCTGTGAGTCCAAGTAAACCCCAAAATAAAATCATTTCCCTCACTCTGCTCCAGCCTCCAGCTCTCACTCCAGCTCTTCACTGTCCTCAAGTCAGGAGCCCTCAGTCCTTCCCAGAGCTGGGCTTGGATTAGTTTCCATGGTGGAATCAGATGACTCCAGCCCTCCCTCCTGGAGCTGGGTCATTTCAGACTGTGCCTCTATTCTCTGCATCCACTTTCTGTGGCCGGGGGCAGCTCTCCAGCGTTGTGTCCTGCTCCAGCTGCTGCTGTCATTGTCATCTCTGGCAGCTCCTTCTCCTTAGGGGAGCTCCTCTGCCTAGGACAGTGGTCCCCAAACTTTTTTGATCAAGCCCTCCCTTACCTGGTTTGCACCCCCACCCTGGGAGCTGCTGTCAAGAGCTTGGCCAGGAATGGGGCTCCAGTTGGGGCCAGAAGCTGGGGGCCATGGCTGGGGGTGGACCGGCAGTTGGGGCCGGGAGCTGGAGGCTTCGACGAGGGGGCGGAACCATGTTTGAGTCTGGGTCTGCAGCTGGGTTCTTAACCTGGAGCAGGGCCAGGAATGGGTGGCTGAAGTCGAGGCCGGAGATGCAGCTGGGGCTGAGGGTGGGGCCAGAGTGGAGCTGGGGACAGGGCAGGGCTGGGTGACATTCCCTTCCCGCCACCCATGGAGGCTGGTCCAGGCCCTGTCAGGCCCCCTAAATGTTCCTCCACACCCTTGAGGGGGGCACAACCCAGAGTTTGAGGACCACTGCTCTAGGAGCCCCTTCCAGACTCCTTGCTCTGGGAGCTCTCCTGGGAGCTCCTCTGCTCAGCAGCTTCCTCTCCCTAGCATCCCTTCAGCTGAGCCCTGGTTACCCTTTATCAGCCTCATTAGCTGTTTCACTGCCAACTAGCTCCCTAGAGATTTAATGACTTCCAGGTTGGTCTGGGTTGTCTCATTCTCCCTTACAGGAGCCTGTCGCAGGTCGTCTGGTCCCTGACTCCCCTAACAGGGCCAGCCCTCTTGATAGATTTCCCCCCACCCCCAGAGACAAGCTGTATTCAAAGGGAGGCTTGACCATGGCTGACACTTGGTTATGTTCTGCTAGAAAAAGTTTCCAACTCCAGGGAAGTAAATTGGTGGCCACTTCCAGGAGCTGCACGGAGCTAGGGGAGGCAGGGAGCCTTTTAATATCCCAGTCGGTGGAGCCAACCGGAGCCACCAGGGTCCCTTTTCAACCAGACGTTCCAGTAAAAAAACAGATGCCTAGCAACCCTATGGACAGGTGTAAACCCTAGGCCCTGTCCACATGGCCCAGTAACACCCTGCTAAACCAGGTACATGCAGCCACATGCCAGCCCAGGCCCCTGGCAGGGACGCTGAGCTGCCAGCTGCCATGGTCACTAAAACTGTTAACTGTGTCACGTGCCACTCACCACGCTTAGAACTGCCAAGGCCCTGGACCCAGCCCCAGGAGCTGCTGTAACCTAGAACCATAGCAATGCAGGGCTGGAAGGGACCTTGAGAGGTCACCTACTCCAGCCCCCCACGCTAGGTCAGGGACTAGACAATCCCTGGCAGGGACTTGTCCAACCTGTTCTTACAAACCTCCAGTGATGGGGATCCTACAACCTCCCCTGGAGCCTGGTGAAGAGTTTCACTGCCCTGAGAATTAGAAAGTGTTTCCTCATCTCCAGCCTCAACCTCCCTTGCTGCAGATTGTGCCCATTGCTCCTTGGACAGGCCAGTTCCCAGCGGACAGGAGCTCACATCATAACTTACTTTAACGGCAGCCTCACCGGCCACCTCTGCAGGGAGGCCAAGGCCTGAACGGGCCGCAGGGACAATTCTTCCCCAGGGAGAGGGTCCAGCAGATGTCAGGGCTGAGCCATGTTGGCAGGACGGTGGGGGGCTGACACGGCCTTTTTCTCCTTACACCCTCAATACACAGAGCTGCAGCAGCCGGGGTGTAAAACCCAATTCGTACCCCCAGAACTGAACTCACTGTCACTGCCCCAAGAGTCCTCTCCTCCTGGGGTTGGGGAGTGAGTAAGGGGCACTGGAAGAGGTGGGCCAGGGGCCATGGCCCCATCACTTTTACCAATGGGAGAGCTATTCCCTCCCACTTTTTACCAGCTGTAAGGGTGAGCGATGATGGGGGAGGGGGCCGAGAGGAGAGACCAAGAGGTCAGGGTGTTGGGGGAAGAGGTGGTGTGAAGGCAGGGGCTCAGGAATACGGGGCAGTGTGAGAGGGAGGGTTCAGGGGTGCGGGGACAGGAGCTCAGGGAGAAGGTCTGGCACGAGTGGGTGACCCCTGTACTTTTAGGGAGCTTCCATCACTCCTGGGGAGAGCACCAACCTGGATCCTGATCCACGGGCACATCTGTGTATTTGCCGGGTGTACAGAGCTCTCTGTGTGGAGACACTTCCACGCTCACCCAGGAACCTTTGCTGGGAGGCCCCACTGCCCAGGAGGCTGAGGGCTCTCACTCTCCTGCCCTGGGAGTGAAGGGAGGGGCCCTGAGGCTGCTGTTGCCAGTCCCAGGAAGGGGGTGAAGGGGATGTGGACACAGACAATGTCCCCTCTTGCACTGTGAGTGGCAGACCTGGCTCCACCCTGGGCTTCGGAGCCTGATCTCCAGCCAGAATCTGAAAATCTTTGCTGCTATTTTTAATTCCAAAGAGGGAGACCCATCAGCCTGAATCTGTCCACCCTGTTCCAAGACTCGCTGCTGCAGGCTGTGTAGAAGGACCCAAAGTGTCTCCAGAGTCTGGGTGTGAAAGTTGCCAGCGTGTCTGTCCCAGGGCTGGTTAATGAGAGCGAGGGGGGTGGCTGGCACAGTCGTTAGATGGAGACACCTGAGCCCCTGGGGTCTGAGACGATCTCTCTGACCATTATCCGCTCTGAGAGATGCCCAGGTGCAGCTGCAGAGGGTCTGTGCTGCTAGCAGCGTCCATGGGACAAATGATTCTGGGCAGAGAGTTCAAGCTGTAGCCAAGTCTCCATTTTCAGCCTGATTTATGGGGCTGAGATCAGGGGTCCAGGGGGCATTTGTCTGCAAAGGGCAAATTAACCAGCAGCTCTGGAGTGTTTCATAGCTGATGTCCTGAGCCTGGCCTGCCTGTAACTGGGTTTCTGAGGATGTTGACAGTCTCTCATTTCAAGTCACTGGGACTGGGGCTCCTAAGTTGCTCAAAGAGGTTTGCAGTGGAGCTGGGTGAAATGTTCTGGACAAATAGTTTATTTGCTGCAAAATTATATTTCAGGTCAACAGAAACTATTTGTGAATCCATGTCGAGTTTGCTGACTACTTTCAATTAAGACAAAAAGGTGCTGCCGCTTCCCTTGTAGCCTTTAGCCCAGTGGCTGGACCCTCAGCTGGGAGCCCCAGGTTCAGTCCCCCCGTGTGATGCCATGAGAGCTTGAACCACTGGGCTCCAGGTGTCTTGATGACGTCCTCCTGTGTCTAAACACTGCCATGGGCACTGGGCCAGAGTGTGGGAGTGAGAATGACTCTGCAGCCCAGTGGATCAGGCCTCCACCTGGGAGCCCAGAGTCCAGCTCCCCTGCTCCAGTGACCCTGTAATTATTGATCCATAACCCCAGTGAGGGGAGGGGTTATGGCCTCTGGCACAGGAGTGTCTCAGGCCATGTCTGCCGGGGTTTACTTGCCCTGATGTAGCTGCACCGATGCAAACCCCTAGTTCAGACGTGCTGTGCAGGTGTGAACTGGGACTGGTTCTGGGTTCAGCTTCTCCCAGATGAAGGGGGCAGTAAGTGGGGAAATGTCCCCTCCCCACTGCCCTGACCTCATTAGCAACAGCCTATCCGTACGCAAGTATTCCGCCCCCCAGAATCTTCCACTGTAATGCCCCCCAAGTGAGCCCAATCCAACAACTGTCTCCGTGGGGGTGGGGGTGTGGCCGGGCTGGGCGAGGGGAGGGGCTGGCTGTGGGGTTTTCCTTGCTGGAAGGTGGGGCCTGTGGGGCCTGCCAGCATGGAGAGTCCCAGCTGCTCCCACCTGGGGCAGGGCTGCACCCCCACTGTGTGTGGGGAGAGCACCGACCTGCTCTGAGCGAGAAACCAACCACATGTGGCCTGAAAGTAACAGAGTTTCCCTGGGGCCTGCCTCTCCCTCCCGCTCTCTGGCTCCAGCCCCTTCCTTACCCTTCCCCAACCCCTTTGAGGGACCCTGGACCCTGCCCCTCACCACCCTCCAGTCCCCTGGTGCCAGCTCCTCCTCTGCCCCAAGTCCCAGCTCTACCCTGGCCCCATCTGCCTGCCTGGTGCCTGCTGTTTCCTTTGTCTCCTCTGCCTGCCTGGTGCAAGTCCCTTCCCTCAGCCCCCTGGTCTCAGCCCTTCCCCTCACCTCAGCACTGCCGCACCCCTCCCCTCCCCCTCTCCTAACCTCTGGGCCCCACCCCTCCCTTCATCCTCCCTCTGACCCCCTGGTGCCCACATCTCCCTGCACACGCCTCTGCCCCCCTAGAACCTGGCCTTCTCCACACCCCTCTCTGCCCCTCTTCTGCTCACCTGCTCCCTCACCCCCCATTCTGCACCTTTGGCACCAATGCGTGTTCATTCGCTCCCCCCCATGGTTCCACCTGCCCACTCCTCATCATCTCACCCCCTGGCAGCTCACCCGCCCCTTGATTTCCCCTGCCCCATTGGAGCTCCCCCATTCCCTCACTCGCCTCTGCCCCCTGGTGCTTGCCCCTTCCTGTGCTTCCCTGTGCCCCCTGGGGTCCATCCCCTTCTGCCCTGGTGCCCACCCCTCCCCCTACCCCCTGCAGCCCCCTGGAACCTGCCCTTCCCTTCACACCCCTCTGTCCTCCTGGTGCCCGTCCTTTCCCTTATCACCCCATAGCCCTTGTGCCTGCCCCACCCTATATCCCTCCCTCCACCCCCTCTGCTCCTGTCGCCTCCCCCTCCCTTTTCCTCTCCCAGCATCAGCCTGTCACCTCCCCTCCCCCGCCTCCCCTGACACCTTCCCACCCCTCCCCCGCTCCTCCTGCCCTTCCCCCTCATTGTCTCCTCACAGGCAGAGGGGCCCTGACTCCCCTCAGCCCACAACCCCTCCCCCCCCAGTGATTAACGGGGCTGCAGGTTAATTTCCCTTTGATCCCAGTGACCAGCCCCTGCCCCCGGCCCTGACTCTGTGACTCTCTCCCCAGTGGACGTGACTCTGGATCCAGACACGGCAAATCCCAACCTCGTCCTGTCTGAGGATCGGAAACGTGTGAGACTCGAAGACAAACGCCAGGATCTGCCCAACAACCCTGAGAGATTTGATCCTTGTGCCTGTGTCCTGGGTGCTGAGGGGTTTGCGGGTGGGAGGTGTTACTGGGAGGTGGAGGTGGGAGACAAGACTGAGTGGGACCTGGGGGTTTGTAGGGAATCTGTGAGCAGGAAGGGGTGGGTCAAACTGACACCTGGGAATGGATTCTGGGTCATGGGGCTATGGGATGGAGGATACGAGGCCTGCACCTCCCCCTCGACTCCCCTCCCCGTGAGCATCAGGCCCAGCCGGGTGGGGATTTTCCTGGACTATGAGGCGGGCGAGGTCTCGTTTTACAATGTGACTGACAGGTCCCATCTCTTCACTTTCACTGACACCTTCTCCGGGAAGCTCCGCCCTTATTTCTGTCCTGGTGTCAACCCTGGGGGTAGAAACGCGGCTCCCCTGATAATCTGCCCGGTCCCAGCTCAGGCCGGAGGGAATCTCTGTCCCTGACAGTGACCCCGCGGCACAGACTGGCCCGTCCCAGCCCTGCTGCTGTTCCCGTCCCAGTGGTGGGGGCCAGTTACTGCAGCAACTGGACTTTCTGTGCTGACCGGACGCTGCCAGTTTCCCTTTTCAGCTGGAGGTTCCAGTCAAAAACCAGACACCTGGGAACCCCCAGTCCCCACCTTCCCCGTCCCCTGCCCCAGGGGTAGCAGACGGTGGGAGATGGGGTCATTCAGTCCTGTCACAATTTTCTACCCCTGTGAAATCTCAATGTAAAATATGAAAGAAAAAAGATTATTTTAATTTAGAAAATATTATTGTAAGAAGGTGTAAATACAAGAATATTTTAATTTACATTTCAACAGTATTTGAAAAAACAAGCATCTAAATATATTTGTAGGAATGGAATTAGCGACATTTTTTAATCTTTCCCTCAAATCTATAGTGAAGTTTAACTTCTCTGAATAACGTCATTTGTATTTCAATTGTGGAATTTCAAGAAATCCAAAATATTTATCTTAACAAAATAGATATTAAACTGTCAGACTGCGTTGTTCAGTCACAATGTACATGTGTCATAAACATCACAACTACACACATGTGCAGCTGCTCTCTCTCTCTCTCTCTCTCTCTCTTCATTGTCTTGCCTGGTTCTCTCTGGATGGCAGGACACATATACCCACCTCCTGCACTACACCTTTGACAATTAATAGTTGAAAAAAATGATAGAATTATTTAAGCAATATATTTCAGTTAACTCACACAAGATTATATAATAATCTTTGAACTTCTGTCAGCATTAATTCATGTGATTTTTAACTTTCTAGCTACATCTAATTGGTAATCAAGATATGACTCTTCCTTTCTTTTTCTTACATCAATTAGCAAAACACGGTCCCCAACCTCAAATGCTCTCTTCCTATCGATGGAAATCTCTTCTACAATCTCCAGTTTTTAGTTTATTTTTCTTTAGACATATTATTTGCAGACAATGGACTGTCAGTGTCCACTGTTGATTTCAGTGTCCTGCCAGGCTCTTCATGTTCTTGGTTATAAGGACACAACAAATGTAGTTGATAAAGAAATAGAGAAGGGGCTATGTTCCTTTACTCATCATCACACATTAACTTAAGTGTGTTAAAGACGCCGGCACTTAATCACACATAACATGAAAATTGATGAAGCTTTCTTGGCAAACCTTCCTTCTCGGCCATAAATCAGTCAAAAGGGTGATATTTTTGTTGTCATGTGAGGTTTAGAGTACAAAGAAAAGAAAGTTTCTCCAGGAAATTCCTCACAGTTCCTCTGGGTTCTGTCCACCACTTTCTCTAAAGCTCTGTAAAAATAGTGACTGATTGATCTAATTCCTTGACATTAGCTGTTGAACCTAATTTCTTGAAGATCTAGCTGAGCAGAGTCTGAGGGGAGGCACATCACATGGCATTGCTAGGACTCCTTTTTGTTTTAAACTTGATGTAATGATTGAGTTTTGATGATTTATTCACAATATGCCATCCATGGCAGACTGCCCTAAACGTGCCTTGATTATTTGAAAATAAATACCCTAAAATTATCTTTTAATGGAGTCATTCGTGCTTTTTATCCAGTCTACTGGTGTCTAGGTGGCATGAGCTCCTGAAGCTTTGTGTTTTTCCTAATTTTTAACACAGGGAAATATGAATCTAAAAATAGATAATTTTTCCATAAAATTTTCTTCAGAAATATCTGCGTTCCTTTCCCTAGTTCTCACTGAATTATGTGTAATTACTGTGTTCCCTTATCCAATTTTATTATATTATTACATGGGGAAATATGTTGGCAAATAGGTTAATATACAACATGGTTTTTACTCTCTGACAAGACACAAAAATGCGTTGTCACTCAGAATTTACAGCATGAAGTATCATGAAGAGATTGCAGGCAATGTTCATTTTAAATTTCTAACTCTGAATGGGCTCCCCCATCAGTTCCTGCAACCCCTGGCTGGCAGACCTCTCTGTGAATTAAGCAGCCTGTAGTCTGCCAGGGAACTTCCACGAAGCATCTTTATGACTTTTTATGGTACATCACAACATAGCAGCAGTTACAAGGAGCTCTTCCTGCTCCAATTGAGAATTTTATACTGCTGCTTTCTTCTCAGCACTGAGCTAGTGAATTCCTCAGGCTCCCTACAGGTGCAAGTGATCCCCTCTGCCCTTCCAAACCCAAACTGCTCAGTCCCTCCTCCTCTAAGTACACCCGGTACCCTGGGTGTTCTCAGTGACCAGGGTGCTGGCTTCCAAAGGGCTCAGTTTGTAGCTGCCAACAGCCCCTGTCACACGGCCATGATTGTGTAATTGACCATATAGTGAAAATGTAAACTGTTACCTCATTATTCAATTCACAGCCTAGATCTGCCAGTGTCTGCTCTGCACAGACATGTTGAGACATAATTTTACATGTCTTCTTCTCCACCTCATGTGCTGTCATAGTTCTAAGTGGAAATTCTTCTACCTCTTTTGAAAAATCATCTGTAGCTGTCAGTACAAACTGGTATCGTTTCTGTGGTACTGGATATAGTTTTAAATTTGCTCTCAGCAGTTCCGAGGGTTAACAACCTGTGTGCAAGAACACAGGCTGGAGTCATCATTTGGATATTTCCTCTGACATTTTTATTATTATCCCATCTATAGTAAGCAAAGTAAACGTTATAATGTGGTTTCTAGAATAGTTGATGTCTCCACACAGTCAGAATCTAATTTCTGGTGTTTTTCAGACATAAATAAATACAGGCCAAACTTCCGCAACTGAAAACTTGCATAAATACGCGGTCACTGTGCCAGCACAGCGGGCAATAGAAGTTGTTGCTGCACTGTGTTATAGCTGATTAGAGGCCTTATTGTGCAGCCATAATAAATACAGATAATGATAAACAATTAGCTTAGCTAATGTTTAAACACACTTCCGATGTATTTAACATGGGGAAAGATGCAAAGTGTTTGATTTAATGGGAAGCCATCCGCTCAGGTCCACTTCACTGCAGGAGTTGTAAAGTTAAGTCCAATCCAAGGAGGACATTTCCCTGGCATGAGATCCTGTAGGAACTCTTGCAAAGCATATGACAGAGACAGCAGGGTGACCAGAACCTTCTGTAACTCCCTGGGTTCTCTGCTGTCTTTCCAATGAAACCAGAGAACGTTACCCAGAGCACTCAACCATCTCCTTGGAGATCTAAGAGAGACTCAAACCAAGCAGTGGAAACACAAACTGCCTGATGGAACCAGCACAGGATAATTGAAAGGGCCTCAAATACCACAGCTCTGGACAGTTTCTTGTCCCTGAAGAAGTCAACCCTATCTTAATCTACAGTCTGTGCACTAAGAATTTCTGACTTACCCAGCAAGGCAGAAATAGAACCCATGTCTCCTGATTCTTAGTCCAGTGCCATAATCATTTGACCCTTCTGACTTCCCTGGAACATCATTTCTTTACACCCTCTGTGCTGGGCCAAGGGACAGTCCCTCCATACGTGTCCCATGTTCCAGCAGAGGTAGCACCGGGCCTCCCTTGTGGAATAATGGACCCGATAGTGGGCTCCATGGTACGGGAGGAGGAAGAAACCCTCGAGCGCCTCTCCATCACACGCTGGTGGCGGCAGTCGAAGTTGCACCTGCCCACAGAACGAGAGGACGTGAAGGAGGGTGAGGTCTTTGCAACCCAATGGAAGAGGGCTGATAACAGAGGTTCGGCCCTGGGTAGAAAGGGCAGGCACCAGGGCAGCGTTGGAGAGGAAGGGAGGGACAGAGGTCAGGACTAACTGGACCTCCAGGCCTTCCAACGGCTCCAGGAGGCTGAACACCCCCCGCCCATCAGGCCCTTCTCCACCACCTCCTGAGCGGCGGCCTCCGATGCTAGGAAGAAGATGACCTTTCTGTATATTTTGGAGGCCGCCTCGATGGCACTGGGCCCCACGTGGGGCGAGGCGGGCACCAGGAGGCAACGGACGCCGTGCTTCCTGGTCAAGCTGGGGAAGGGGCCCCTGCCGCTATAGATGGTACCGGAGGCGGTGGTCGGAGAAGATAATGTAGTGGCAGGTGGGAGGGTCGCCCTGGGGGTTGAGGGAGGGGCATCTGCAGAGGTGGTAGAAGGATCAGCGGGGAGGGATAGAACGTGTGTATAACACAGGCCTTAGAACATTACCGAGTGCTTCCTCCAGAAAACCTGTGACATGTGACTGAGCCAGAGCACATCTTCTGGAAAGACATCTACATGCATTAGAGCCAGCCGGTAAGAAAAAATCTTTCTTCTGCAGTGACGTGAAGTTAAAGAACATGGAGAAGAAGAAAACCTCTACTCGGGTTGTTACTGGAGCTGAAGCAGAGAGGCCGGATAAACACGGCTAGGGCCCAGGACTGACTATCAGCAGATCTGCCATTTTCTATTCCTGGCTTTTTGACCATGAGTGAATCTCTTTGATTCTGTGTGCCTCAATTTCCACAACTATAACATAAAGCTAATCAAGGTTCTGTTTATTCTCTCTCCTATTTTGCAAGGTGGGAAACTTAGATACATTTGGGGCCTGTCTACGCTACTGGTCTAGAGTGTCTTTGTAAGCTGATGACTCTCACATGTTGTTCATAACCTATGGATAACACAAGCTCCTAAGTTTGTTCCGTGCTTAGCCCCTATGGAACAGCTGGGCTGGGTGGCCTTTTCTCGCTGGGCTGTGCGGAGCAGGTTCGGGGCATTAGGGATACGAAGAGGCTCTCAAGGACTCATTCTTCAAAATAAATATCAATGAACTGCAACGCAATATAAAATCACTGCCGCTAACATTGGTGGGTGATAAAATACTAGGAGAGTGGTAATTAATGCTGAGGACAGAGCAGTGACACAGAGCAATCGGATCCCTTGATAAGCTGGACCCACTGAAAGATAAGTTAGAAAAGAACCAAATGAAAGGTCCTATCCCTAGCAGCAAAGCATGCAGGACACACCTACAGCATGGGGATGTGTATCCAGGAAAGCACTAACTGTGAAGAGGATTAAGGGGCCATGCTGGGCAAGTCATTCAACATGAGCACGCAGTGTGATGCTGTGGTGAACAGGGCTAATGCCATCATTAGATGTAGGAAAAGAGCAGTGAGTAGCATAGGGAGGTGACACACCATCAGTGTGACTGATCCTGGAATACTGCATCCAGTTTTGGCATCTACTTTTGAAAAAGATTTTGAGATATTGGAGATGGGGCAGCAAAAAGCATTGAGGTCTGTAGAAAAATGCCTGCTAGTGAGCTATTGAAAGAGCTAGGCCTGTTTAGATTATCAAAAAGATCGGGAGGTGACATCATTGAAGTGTTGAAGTGACTTCATGGAGAGAAAATATCAATATTAAAGGGCTCATTAATCTCGCAAAGAAAAACAATAACAGACCCAGCGACTGGAAACTCAAAGTGACCAATTCATATTAGAAATAGGGCACAAATATTCAACAGTGAGGATGAATCACAAAGGAACAAACTAGAAAGGGAAGTGGTTGGAATTGCCGATTTCTTGATGTCTTCTAATGAAGACTAGATGCCTTTCTGGAACGTGTTTAATCAAAAACTAGCTACTGTGCTATACAGAAAGCATGTGACATGCAGGGTGTCAGATTACATGCTCTAATTGTCTCTTCTGTCCATAAAGTCAGCTAATTTATGAACAACTGAACGTACCACGGGGAGAACCCCATGAGATTCTGGAGATCATTCTCAGAGAAGAGGCACACGCTCCTTCCTAGAGAAACAGGAGGACCCCAGGGAATCAGCCCTTCTCTCTGATATGCTCTGAAATTCCTGGGGGGATCGTGCTCTCAGTGACTCCCTACATCCCACCAAGGATTTTAGTAGCAGGGAAGGGCGAGGGTTCAGTCTCCTTTCTGGTGAACTGTTCAGAAATCTGGAGTTCTGGGAGGATGGGACTAGCCCCGACACTGAACCGTGTCCCAATCTAGAGAGACCTTGATAAGATGTGACCTGCAGGATACAAGCTGTGTCCTGGGGGAGAGAATTCACTTCTAAAGCTCTGTGATCAATGACTCAGCTATTCCCCCTGCGCATAATGTCTGGGGCCCCTGGGGCTGGGGGGGGTGGGGCTCTTTGCGAAGCACCACCTGCCCACTGATCCTGACCTGCCTCCTTTCCCCACAGCATGACAACCTCTGGATCGTATCCAGGTGTCCCAGGAGAGAGCCAGGGCCATTAGGAACAGCATGGCCCTGCTCAGATACGCAGTCACCCTCCCTGAGTTTGATGTAAGTGACCTCTGACTCCAGCTTCCTGACTCTCAGCATAGGCGGGTTGGCCCCAACAGGCTGCAGGATCTGCTGCTGCAGGGGCTGTGGTTTCAGAGTGTTCTTCTTGGGGAGGCAGAGTCAGAGCAGGGAATGAGACAGGCTAGAGTCAAGTTCTTCTTGTCCTGGTCAAGTGTTGTCCCTGGGCCTTTAAGGGGACCATGGTCCAACCCCTGCTTGGCATCCCAAAGCAGCTCCTGGCTCCCTTGGCAGAAGAGCAAATGCAGGGTCTATCTCAGGCTCCTCTCCCCCAGCATCTCCTGCAGAGGGGCTAAGGGGAAGGAGCCTTCCGGCCCGGGGGGACAGGGAGCTGACAGGAAACTGCTGATGGAGTCCCCTCTCCTCTCCCTTCCATTAGATCTCAGCAGAGTTCCCTAGGATGGGTCACCATGTGGCACAGCTGGCTCTGTTTGTCAGCGACCCAGACAAGGACATCAGCCGGCAGGCCAGGGAGGGGACTTACCGGCTGTACCAGCTGCTGCTCCAACAGAGGAGTAAGGAACCCGCTGGGACACGGAACCCAACAGGGGACTGAGAGTGACCACAGGTGGATAATGGGACCCCAGACAATTTCTCTCAGCCTGACCCCAGCTGGAGGATAAGTCTCTCTCTGCCTCTGTTCTTATCCACTCCACTGAGCAGCCACCAATGGGATTGGAAGGACACAGAAACTGCAACCAGAATGATCACAGTGTCTCTCTCTCTCTCTCTCTTCCAGGGCTGACCATACATGAGGCAGAAGATGTGTGGTGCCATGACTGGCACCAGGACAGCAGGCTCCTGGGCTATAAGAACACAGCCAGGGTGGGGGAGATAAGGACACTGTGGCAAGGCATGACACAGCTCAGGGAGAGGGGCTGGCTGGGGTCCCTGCAGTGGATGCCTCCTGGAGACAGGACAAGAGCCCACTCCTTATTTCTGGCTCAGAGTTCCTCATCCAGCACCCAGTGGGACAGGCTGGTGTTAAAGGTCCCACATTGGAACCTCGCTAGTTGCTGTGATTTGAGTGTCTTACATGGAGCCATTGCTACGTGGCATAAGGAGAATCCCCGGGTGGGTGAGTTAATAGAGAATTATGGCTCTGGGTGTCTGTCTGTTCCTTGTCCCCCTGGCTGAGTCCCAAGTGTCTGAGAGGAAAGCACTGGGTCAGTCAGTCACTATTGCTTGATCAGACCCTTCTTTAATTCCCTGCAGCCTGTAGAAGCAGAGAAAGGAGGTGAGGTTTGCCCAATTTCATTGCCAGTCAGGAAGCAGAAAGCCCCAACCTGGGCACTGGGTAGGAGACTCAGTGAGCTCCAGAGCCAATATGGACCACATGTGCCCTCCTCATGTCTCCAGACCTGGCCAGGGAATGGCGGAGTATCTGGACCTCAGGCACTGTTCCAAAGAAGCACATTGCCACTGACCCAAGTTGCGGCTACTTGATGTACAAGTAGAAATTCAAAGACCGCCCTCCACTCCCCCCGTCTCACAAATGTGGGGAGAACATCCAAACCTTGGAACACATCATAACCCAGTGGCCCCAGATTGGAGTCAAAGGTGAAATGGGTGATTTCCACAACATCATAGAGGAGGCCTTGGAATGGCTCCTGGATCTACAAGTGCATCTCCAGAATGCTGCTCTCTAGCCACCACATGAGAGAGACTGTGTGAGCTTGTCCTGCCTCCCACAAGCTGCATTGCTGCAGCAGAAGAAAAGTTTCCTAGGGGTGTGTGTGATGGGGACAGGGACATGAGTCTCCTTATCCTTGTCAGGTTGCAGATTGGATTCCCTTTGGAAGAAACCAAGGAGCTGCAGAGGCCTTACCCAGCTACTAGAGAAATCACTAATTTGGGGGAATAGACCTTTGCTCTGTCAGCTCCAACCCTCCCCTGCCCACGCATAGTCCTCTAGCCACTGAGGTGCAGGAGATCTCTCTGCTGGAAGCAATCCAGGGTCCCCTATCATCTCTGTGCGCTGCACAGCAGAGAGGGCTGGGCTCACCCACATTAGAGATCCATTTCCAGCCCTTCATGGCCCCTGCGATAAATTGCCCTCCAGAAAGAGCCACTGGAGGCTTTGGTCCCTAAGCATCTGCCACCTTTTAAGAAAGGGGCTTCCCTGAGCCATGGGACCCTGAGAGTCTCTTGGGGAATGAACTGCCTTGGCTACAGCAGCTCTCTCACCCTCTCTTTGGGGCACCAGATGCTGAGGCCATTCTATCTCCAGGGCTTGGAGGCTGCTCTGGGAAATCTGCTAAAGCCTCCTGTCCTGTTGGTTTTAGGTCTTTGGAAAATTCTTCTCTAAGGGGCAGAGAAAATACTTCCTCCAGACAGCAATGCTGGCGATCCAGGAACCCCTGCTGTGTGTCAGCCAGGCTGGGCTGCTCCTCACATACTCCATCCCGGGGGAAGCCCAGCAGCTGATGGGAGACAAGGTAAGCAGCTACATTAGACTCAGGAGATTGGGGTGGGGCCCAGGCCTCAATTGGCTGGCCTGGGAGCAAGGAGCCTAGTGGGAACTTGTGGACTTCATGGACTTGTGTTCTTTGGATGGGATGCTCTGCTATCACTCCTGGGAAATGCAGGGGAGTCCCCTAAGAGCCCTCTGTGAACCTTTCCTGCCCCAAAAACTTGCACCCATTTCCCCATGGCCTAGTGTCCATGGCATCCGAGCCACCACCCAGAGTTGCTCCCATCACTGGCAGCCTGGGAGGCCAAGGACTGATGGGTGATGGCGACTGGCCAGGCAGTTCTGAGGCACATGGGTGGGGGAAGCTTTCCCTGCTGCTGGCAGGGCTGGACCCGCTCTCGAAAGAACGGGAGGATTCGGTCAGTAGGGGCTGCTAACCTGCCCCGTTCACCGGGGCTGCCACCCTGTGGCTTCAGCATTTGTCACTGGGGTGAGTTGGGGAAAGGTCTCAACCTCCCCCTATCTCACTTCACTGCTGCCAGAATCCCTCCTGCCCCCCTCCCTGCACTACCTGGGTGGGCTGGAGGTCGGGGTGGAGGAGAGGGTTCTACAAACTTGAGCGGTGTCCCCAGGTGGGTTGGAGATGGAACAGCTGTCAGGGGCACTGAGGGGGAGGGGGCAGGAGCTAACCCTATAAGGAGCGGGGGTTAGCACTGGAGGTCACTAGAGAGGACAACAAGCCTCCATCCTGGGGATCAAGAGGGTGAATCCACCACTCAGATTTGCTGGGTGCAAATGGTGCTGGTTCCAGATGCCCTTAATCCTCCCTGATTCCTGGGCAGTGTCTCAGTCTCTGATGTTCTCGTTCCCCTGCAGCTAGAGGACGTCACAGCCAAGGTGATGTGCCAGCTCCACATCATCCAGCACTTGCACCAGGTGCCCAAGGCGCTGCAAGGGCTGCGCCTCATCTGATGCCCTTAAAGGTTCCCCTCCCATGGTCAGCAACTCCCGCTCCCTGCTGCAGGTACTGCTCTGTCTCACTGTAAATGGGGGGCTAGTGGAAGGGAAAATGGAGGCCCCTGTCACTGACAGAAACTCTCTCCCCTCTCTGTGGACCAGGCTCCTTCCCTCTGACCCTAAACTTCCTTCATCTGGTGCATGAGCTCTTCCCCTCACTCCCATACCCCTCCCCTCTTTCCTTGCTCTGACCCCCATCCCATTCCCTGTGCTCCCAGGCAGAGATCTTCCTGCCCCATATGGCACAGAAGGACCTTTGTGCCAGGGCTACAGACTGTCTGCCCAACTGAAGCTCAGGAAGCTCCACATTTGAGGAGGTGAGGATGGGACAGAGGCTCAGGGCCTGCTTTACCTCCTGCCCTTTATTCTTCCTTTGGCCCTTCTATGGGCTCTCAGAGGGTGACATGAATAGGAACCTCCTCCCCACCTGTCTTCTAGGCCCTGAGGGGTGTTACAGCCTCCCAGATGAGAGCAATCAGAAGCTGAGCCACCTCAGGGAACAGTGGGGACAGGTCACCTCGTCCTGTGAAACCAAGCAGTGCTAGTTCTCAAAGAGGCTGAGAGGGAAGACCCCACTCCCTCATGGAGGTAAGAGCTATTTCCTTCTTTGGGCATATGGGTCTCCTGGGGGAGAAATGGGATCCCTGCTGCATAGCCTGGCTGGAAGCTTCCCCCATCCCTGGGACAGAGACAGCTCCATCACTGTGCCACTCTTGTTTTTTTCCTAGCAAGAGGCTCCCCAGAGATGTCCTCAAACCTGTTCTCCTGGGAGTGTTTCTAGGAGGAGGCTCCCATCCCTCAGTCTCCAACTGCATCATGCAGTCTCATTCACATAACAACTCCGCTCTCCAGTTCCACTTCCCGCAGCAGGACAAACGAATCTTCAGCCCCTAGAGACCTGACTCTGATCTCCTTCTGATCAGCAACGGGGTTTCACCATCCTTTCAACAAACCTGTCACCCTCTGATTGATGAATGTCAGAGTCACCAGAACCAGCAAAACTCCAACTGCAGCCAGTCGAGCCTTTGTGAACTTAGCTGCTCTGGAAACTAGGTCTGAACTGGAGAGGTCTGAACTCATGGACTCCTAGACTTTAAGGTCAGAAGGAACCATTACGATCCTCTAGTCTGACCTCCTGCACAATACAGGCCACAGAATCTCACCTTCCCACTCTTGTAATAAACTCCTAACCTATGTCTGAACTATTGAAGTCCTCAAATCATGGTTTCAAGACTTTAAGGTGCAAGATTCCTCCAGCAAGTGAACCGTGCCCTGTACTGCAGAGGAAGGTGAAACCCCCACAGGGACTCTGCCAATCTGCCCTGGAGGATAATTTCTTCCCGAGCCCAAATATGGCAATAGCTAAACCCTGAGCATGTGGGCAAGACTCACCTCAACCCAATAAGAGCAGGACTGGGCAGCGCAGGTCTGTAACAGGAAAAGGAGAGTGCTTTCCCCTGGGCTGCAGAGCCTGGGGCTTAGCCAAACTGATTAGAGAATGAGTCCTACCTCAGAGGGACCATGTATTGGCCTCAAAAGAACCAGACTTCAGTGGCGATAAAGCCTAGCTGGGCTCTGAACTGGAATGAGAACTAGGTAGGAATTTGAAAGCAACAAGGAAAGCCTAGAAGGGAACTTGAGAAGAGAGGTAGGATGTGTCCAGGGAAACCTGCAGCAAAGAGAAAAGAGCAGCCCTAGCTGTTGAATACAGAGCCCTGGGCTGCTACCAGTGTCAGGGTGGGACTGGGGACATACACACACCCCTAGAGGGTTACCAAGCCCAGCAAGGGAGCTGCAGGCTGAGGCAGAGCTCCAGCGAGAGCAGAAGAACTTTTTTCTCTGGGAAGACCTCTTTGGACTTTCAGTGTGTGACAAGCTGAGCCCCAGAAGCGTTGACTAAAGGTGTTGAGCGGGCCAGAGGGCTGAATTACCAGGCAGAGAGACTGCCATGGTGCCGGAGTGACCATCGATGGAGGACCAGAGGGCACCTAACAATGAGTAGATTCATTGATTATTGGCATAGTCAGCAGGTTTGAATTCCCCCTGTCATCCGTGAGGGCTCATGGAAGACTTGGTTACTGAATGCAAGGGGACTGTTATCCCCTTACTAACATTCACTGGGGGTGTTTGGTTGCTAGCTCCCAGCACTAAAAGGGGAGGGATGGATGGCAAATCAGGACCCTGAGACCGACAGTCCCCAGGAACAATTGCGAGAGGCCAATGCTCCAGGTCAGCCTGATTGACAGGGCGGGCAGTCTAATCAAGGGGACAGAAGGCCAGGGTGGGTCCTGTCCTCTGTGTGAGCTGGAATTGCCTGGGTCAGACAGAGTGGGGCCGAGCGAAGGAGAGAGCAGGGGCTCAAGCTAAGCTGCTGGGAGCAGAGCTGCAGCCCAAAAAGCCAGAGCACAGCCCAGAGAGAGAGACGTGCCCTGGGAGGGGAGCTGCAGTAACGAGAGCAAGAGGGGCCAGACAAGCAGCCCAGGAAGCAGGTGAAAGCTGAGAGAGAGAGTCACAGAAGCAGCCTGCAGAGAGTCCTGCCCTGGGAGCAGAGCTGTAGCAACTGGAGCCAGAGAGGCCAGAGAAGCAGCCCAGGGAGCTGAAGGCAGAGCAGCAGCAGCAGCAGCCGTGCTGAGGCAGTCCGGAGCTGGGGCTGGAGCAGTCCGGAGCTGGGTGTGGTGAGCAGCTGGGGAAAGTGAGGGGGACCTTGGGTACTGGGCCCAGCACAGGGAGATGCCTCAGCCAAGAGGCTCCGCAGGCCTGACTTGGAGGGGGATCATAACCCTGACAGAGCAGGGGTGACACTGGGGAGAAGGGTCCTGCCGCCCAGAGCCTGAGAGTGTGTGGCCACCGCCAGAGCAACTGTCTGACCCGCAGCGTCCGTGCAGCACAGCCAGGGCCTGAGAAGGAGGCCTGGGACCTACAAGGAACAGACTGAAGTGCCCTGATGTCCAGAGACACTGTTTGTGATGGTCCCTGCCACAGAGCGGGGTGATGTGTTTCCCTTTAATCTTTCCCATTTTTCCTTATTCTTTTTTAAAATTAATTGTTAATTAAATAACTTGTATTTGCTTTAAATTGTATGATGTGATCAGTGGGTCAGGGAGGTGCGCAGTGCAAAGAGAGTACCCTGGAGTGGCTCCCTAGCCCCTGTCCTGGGTGACCACAGCAGGGTTGGGGGTTGACCCCCCAGGAATCCTGGGCCCAGCCTTGTGGGGTTACAAGGTGTCAAGGTATTTTTCCCCACTTTGAACTTTAGAGTACAAATGTGGGGACCTGCATGTCTTTTCTAAGCTTAATTTTTAGCTTAGATCTGTTAACGCTACCACCAACCAAAAATATAGTGTTTTGGTACACTCCCCGTCCCCCAAAATCTTCCCTGGGGGGACCCAAGACCTAAATCCCTTGGGTTTTAAAACAAGGGGAAATATACCATCCCCCCACCTTTCTCCCCCCAGACTGTCCCCTCCCTGGGGTACCCTGAGAGATTACTGTGATTTAAACTCCTTGAATCTTAACACAGAGAGGAATTCACCTTCCCCCCTCCTCCTTTCCCCCCACCTAGCCCTGGTGAGTTTACTGTGATTCAAACTCCTTGAATCTTAAAACAGAGAGGAATTCACCTTCCCCCCTCCTCCTCTCCCCCACCAGTCCCTGGTGAGTTCAGACCCAGTCCCCTTGGGTCTTTCACAAGGACAAAATCAATCAGGTTCTTGAAAAGAAAGCTTTTAATTAAAGAAAGTTTTTATCTTTTTTCTATCTCTGTAAAACCAGGATGGAAAATGTTTACAGGGCTTCAGCTTATATAGACTAGAGAGACTCCCTTCCCCCTAGCCTAAGATACAAGTTACAGCAAACAGAGGTAAAATATCGTTCCAGCAAAATACACATTTGCAAATAAAGAAAGCAAACAAAAGACTATTCCGCTTTCTAGCTATTACTTACTATTTTGAACATGAGAGACTGGTTCAGAAAGACTGGAGAAACCTGATTGCACGTCTGGCTCCTCTTAATCCCAAGAGAGAACAAAACAGAAAACAAACAGACGCAAAGACTTCCTTCCACCAAGATTTGAAAATATCTTGTCTCCCAGTTGGTCCTCTGGTCAGGTGTCAGCCAGGTTCACTGAGCTTGTTAACCCTTTACAGGTAAAAGAGACATTAACACTTAACTATCTGTTTATGACACGAGGACTCTGCCAGACAGGAGAGTGGAAAGAGAGTCCTCAAGGGCAGGAAGGCCTCTGGGTAAAGGAAGTGGGATTCAGGACTCAGATCCTTTCACTAGCCCACTTCACTGGGGTAGTGCAGAAGCCAGGAAAGTTCCCCACAATAGTGGGACCATTGCCCCGCTTACATCCGCTCCCCTGAGCACCTGCGTGATCCGAACCAGCCTCGGGAGAGCAAACACCCCGGGCCAACCACTGAATCTCCCAGCCGGAGGGGAGAGGGGGAGGCGAGAGATGGGGAAGAGACTGGAAGAAGCAGCAGGAACGGTAAGTGGGGAGGGAAGTTCCCATCTCTCAGATCCTGGGGAGATGCGATGGGGGCGGGGAGGTTTCCAGTCCCTCTGTGCAGATGCCCCATGCATGAGAGAGTCTGGGGGGCTCCTTCCCCAAAGGGAATCTCACCTCGGGGATCCCCCTCTGCACAAACCCCTCCCCCTGGGGATAAAAACCCTGGTGGCCCCAAACAAGCCCTGAGCCTGAGCCACGTGCAGCCCCCAGTTACTGATGGGCCCTGCCCAGTTGCTGTCCTACCCTGGCCCTGGGGGCCAGTGAGCCCAGCTGTCTCCCCTCCTTGCCTTGGAGCAGAGAGCCCCCCTACTCCAGGATGTGCAGGCAGAAGTGGGATCCCCCATCAGCCCTGTCCCAGCTACATGAAGACAAATCGCTCTTTCTCTTGGGGAGAGTCAGAGACATGCAGGACCCTGAATCTGTCTCCCTGGGGTGAGGCTCTGTCCAGGCTCAGGGCCTGAATGAAGAGAAGGTTAGGGTGAGGCTGATCAGTCCTTACTGTCCGTCTCTGGGCTCAGTGTCTCCCCAGGCTCCGTATGTCCCTGGGAGCTGCCAGGCCCCATCGGCTTCCCCCAAGCTCAGTGCGTCTCTGCGTGCCCTGGAGTGAGCAGCTCTGTGCTGTCTCCACCCAAAGGCACCACCCACCCTTCGGCCTGTGAAGAACCACCCCCAGCCACAGCAGCCCAGCCCTGTCAGGATGTGTCCCCCCATCCCGCTCTCCAGGGAGCAGCTGCTGCAGACTTATCAGATGACATAGGCCACTTGGCAGCTGCATCAAATTTACTTGGACCCATTCTCCTGTGCACCCGTGTGAACCAGGAATAACAGGTTTAATTTCACATCCTTGTTCCCAAGAAAGTGCTGCCCTAACAGCAACCAGCCATTTCCCTTCTGCCAGCTGCCTCCTGCTGTGGGCTGAGTTGGGAATAGTCATTAGGGACAAAAAGACACGTCCCATCCTCATGTCAGCCAGTTCCTGCAGCTTGGACTCTCCTTGGCTCTAGCCAGTCCCTCCATCTTCTCTCGGTGAGGACGCTGTACAGGAACCATGGTGCATGTGAGCACTGTACATTGCTCTCCCTCAGACTGTGTCTACGTTACAGTCTATGCCGGCACAACCCCGTTATGGAGATGCAGCCTGCAGCAACAGGGGTTTTTCCGTTGGTGTAGAAACAGCACCTCTCTGAATGATATTAGCCATGCCTACAAAAGCCCTCCTGCAGCCTTTACCCTCTAATATCCAACATGGCCAGTTCTCCACAGAACTGGGGGCTGTGGCCCGGATCCACAAAGGGACTTAAATGTTGCAAGGCCTAATTTTTAGGCACTTGGAAAATCACTGGAAGAGCCTTGTGATCCACAAAGCTGGTGTTAGGTGCCTGGGCTCCTTATATAGTGCATGGGGAGAGAGACAGACCTCTGAGAAGGGGATCCACAAAAGCCAGAATGTTGGGCCAGGAGCCTCCTGTGACTAAGTGGGAATTTTCTGTAAAACTTTTATGAATCCGATTTGTGCCTCAGTTTCCCCTATATCCTGCACTGTTACCCAATGGATGAGAAAGGACTGTTTGCCTTCAGGACAGGCTAAGAGACATAGGTGTGACTGTCGTCTAGCTGTCCTGAGACTGAATGGGTCATTGGAAAAGAACTGACTGAGGCCAACCTCATATTAATGGAGAATCCTAGAAGACAATAGGAAACCTTTACCCGTTGTGACAGGGTCCCTGGGGTGCAACCTGGCCTGTGGGACCCCTGAGCCCTCCAAACCCACCAACTGGGGCTGCCTCTCACACTGTGATGCTGATGTGACGCTCCAAGCCTCTAGCAGGCACTGCACTTACACAGCCATGCACAGGCAGGGACACACCCAGCAGTGTTATATGGATGATCTCCTTGCCACTCATGAACCATCAATAGGGAGGCTCCAACCAATTCCCCCCAGCTCCGCAGTCTTGCACCCCAAAACGGCACTGTCTTGCGCTGGTCAGAAGCCTGGTCACTGTAAGTTCATTACCTAGTTCGCCACTTTGTCAAAGGAAAGTGGACATGCACCAGCCTTTGTAACCTGAGCAGTTTCCCAAGCACTTTAGACAAACTTCCTGGTCGGGATAAAACATTAAAATAAGTTTGTTGACTAGAGAAAGATTGATTGTAAGTGGTAGGCGTGAAGGTCAGAGATAGTTACCTTAAGAAAATAAAAAGTAAACACGCATTCAAAATCCTAAACTTTTAGTCTAAGCAAGAGTTGAATCAAACAGCTTTTCTCACCCTGACAGATGGTAAAAGCAGGTCACAGTTCCTCAGTACACAGGCTGGGACTGCCTTCTCATCTGGGACCATCACCACCCTTCCCCAGTTCAAAGCCTTGTCTTTCAGCTGTGCTGCTAAGTGTTGAGAGAGGCCAAGGGAGGATGCCACTGTCTCTCTTTTATGCTTTCTTCCAGCTTGCTAGAAAGATCTTTGCTGTATGTGGGTTAGTCCTCCCCTATGGCGTACGTGCCTTCTCCGAGAAGTCTCTGGGATAGAGGATTGTGAGTGATGAGCCATAAAAGCTGTTTGGCTATTGATGGCTACTCCTTTGTTATACCTGAAAGGCTGGTTGTGAGTTTTCCCAACCTCACAACATATTGCAGAGACACATACAGCAACACTTCATAACTTTCCATACAATGAGAGCACAGACAATCCAACAGGATATTATTTTTCAACAGATGAAGACTTTTAGAATGGTGCCTCGCAAGGCATACTTAGTACACAACCTATCATAGTCATTTCACAGTGGTGAATATGGTGGTTCCAGGGTGCTGCTTTGAGGAACAGAGTGTCACACCCGGACACTGACACCTAACAACCAAAGACCCAGAGGCAGATGGATTCCCCCACACCTCAGCAGGGAAGCTGAGCAAATATCCCCCATCTCGAGAACAAAGGACTGGAGTGGTGTGAGATGGAGAATAAGAGTTGGCTGTGGAAGGAGTTGGGGCTCTTCCCTGGGATCTGATCAAGGGGGTCAGAGAGAGAGACAGACAAAGCTTGAACGATGGGGTTCCCTACAGCTTGGCTGGGCTCTGGGCTGACCAGAAAGGTCTGTGCTTTAACCTTCAGTTCTCTGTGCTAACCTAAGGACTTCCTGTGCTGTTTCCAGATGATTAATAAATCTTTTGAGTGTCACTACAAATGCCAGATGAGGTGCATTAGTCCTTGAAGAGTAGACAAGTCTCCCCCAGGAGTCTATCTCCGCTGGACTCGCTGAACAGAGCTCCTGGCGTGAAGCTGGAGTGCTGGAGCTCAGAGGCTCAGCGTAAGGAGGCGGTGAGGCCACGTGGCTTATCCTGGAGGAGGAGTGAGACCCCAAGGGGTCTGGCCCACTGAACTGATTCCTCTTAGAGACTGTTTCAAAGCTGGGGGCTTAGCACTGATCATGTGGAGCTGTGACACCTCCTAAGGTAGCCAATGGGAGATGCTGATGAGAAGGGAGTGTACTAAGCCCTGCCCCCCTCACAGAAATAGGTGTCACAATTCAGGGTAACTGCACCTGTATCACCCCTCAGTGATTCAGCAAGGGCCCCACTCTCAGGCTCCCAGCTCCCCAGCCATTGCCTTTGTTGGGTAGAGACCACACGTCATTCTCCCATCTGACCAGGGTATGTCCAGGCTGCACAGTGCTCGGCCTCCACTGTGTAATTCCCAGCAGCACAGACAGGTTGCCCTGAACACCTGCTTGCTTTCCCTTCAAAGATGGATACAATGTAATTGCTACAGGAATAAATGACCACCCAGCTCTTCCTAAGCAAGCTTAGCTTTATTCTTAAGGCAAAAAGATGACGTTAAATACAATAGAAGGACCTACACACATGTTAATAAGCTCACCAGGCATCCCCAGGCTCATCAGTGCTTCAGCTCAGAACAAACACCCAATGTTATGAGGCCTGTCAAGGTTTGTTCCCCACTCTGAACTTTAGGGTACAGATGGTGGGGACCTGCATGGACCCTTCTAGGCTTAATTTCTAGCTTAGATCTGGTACGCTGCCACCAGCCAAAATTGAGTGTTTGACACACTCCTATTTCCCCCAAACTTTCCCCTCCCTGGGCAGCCTTGAGAGACTTCACCAATTCCCTGGTGAACAAAGATCCAGGATGGAAAAATGCTTTACAGGGTATTCAGATTCATACAGACTAGTGAGACACCCCCCGCCCAGCCTTTGATTCAAAGTTACAGCAAACAAAGGCAAAATTCCTTCCAGAAAAAAAAAAGAAAAGCATTCACAAGTTGAAAAAAAACAAACATAAGACTAATCCGCCTAGCCTGGCTATACTTACAATTTTGAAACATGAAAGGCTGATTCAGAAAGATTTGGAGAGCTAAAATGGAATTAGAAGAGTGACCAGGCAGAAATATAAACCCAGGGCTGGGGCTTCCATTTAGGCGACCTAGGCCATTGCCTAGGGTGCCAGGATTATGGGGGGGTATCATTTTGCCAGGAGGGTGGCAGAAGGCTGCGGTGGACCTCCTGCAGGCGTGCCTGTGGAGGGTCCGCTGATCCCACGGCTCCGGTGGAGCATCCGTAGGCACGCCTGTGGCAGGTCCACCGGAGCCACGGGACCAGCGCGCGGGGCAGCGAAATGGCCTGGTGCCTAGGGCGCCAAAAACCCTGGTGCCACTCCTGTATAAACCAAATACCAGGGAATTATTTCAGTCCATCAGAATCAGAAAGCTTGTGAGAGAAATGAAGGATGCCTTGGATCAGCAGGGGAAGGGAAGCAAATGAGGACGGTAAGGACAATACTGAGAGACAATATCTGATTTCTTTGCATCAGTTTTCACCAGGGTGTTGGGGCTGCTCTGTTCATGAAATAAATATAATGGATTGGGGTGTGAAGAGGAGATATTGGAACAAACTGGTCAGTTAAAGAAACAGCAGCCACCAAGACCGATGGCAAATGCCCGAGAGTTCTGAAATGACCTCAGAGTGATATGGCTGAGCTGCTAACAGTAATCTACCTCTCATTAAAATCAGTTACTCTTCTGGAGAATCAGAGGGCTGGGAATGTTGTACCCACCTTTAACAATTTGATAGAGGTAATCCTGAGAATTACAGCCCGGTGAGCTTTATGTCAGTGCCTGGTAAACAATAACTAACATAGAAGTGTGCAGTCGTGCTATGCTAAGTTCTAACCAGCCTCGCTTCTGCAAAGGAAAATGGGGTCTCCCTAAATCTATCAGAATTCTTTGAGCATGTCAATAAAACAGTGGACAAAGGAGAACCCACTGACACGGTTTATGTGTTTGCAGTATAAGCGTAGCTTGGCTGGTCCCAGGATATTAGAGAGACAAGGTAGATGAGCTAAAAGTTCGTGTGGAATTTCACAAGCCTTTGACAAAGGTTATAAGAAAATTGAGTCATCCTGGTAGGAGAAGTAAGATTGTCATGGATCAGAGATTGGGGCCTCTGTCACAGACAGGATCTCCGACTAGTCAGACTCTGGTCTGATTTGCTTTGGTGACTCCTGTGTTCTCAAAAGCTTCTGTTTTGGAGTCTGATTCAGGAAAACCCTCTGCATGTTCTGAATGGGGATGGATTCACTCATGGGCTTATAGAATCATGGAATCATAGGACTGGAAGGGACCTGGAGAGGTCATCTAGTCCAGTCCCCTGCACTCATGGCAGGACCAGCACCATCTAGACCATCCCTGACAGGTGTTTATCTAACCTGTTCTCAAAAATCTCCAATGATGGAGATTCCACAACCTCCCTGGGCAATTTATTCCAGTGCTTAACCACCCTGACAGTTAGGAAGCTTTTCCTAATGTCCAGCCTAAACCTCTGACCTTGTAACTGACAATGGGGCATCATCATTGAATGGAAGAGCTGATAAGAAGGAGTCACAGGGATTGGCTGTAGCCCCCTCACTATTCAACTTTGTAATTAACGATCTGGAAGTCAATATAAAATCACTGCTGATAAATTCTGTGGCTAACACAGCTGGCTGGGAGTGGTGGTAAATAATGCCAGTGACAGGGCAGTTGCACAGAGCAGCCTGGATGGTTTGTAAACTGGGATTAGTAAAAGAAATGCATTTTAATACAGCCAACAGCAAGGCCCTGTAGCTAGGAGGGAAGCCTGGTGGCCACAGTTCCCTGTGCTCTAGGGGTGGCCTGGAAAGCAGTGACTATGAAAAGGATTTAGGTCATAGAGGACAAACAGCTGAACCTGAACTCCCATTCCTAATGTGACCCTTGGATGTAGAAACAGGGGAGCAGCCTTGGCTTCTCTGTGTATGTAATTAAATCACCTATTCATTTCTTTAAGTAACTTGTTTGGGGGCTTTTCCCAGGCCATGACTTCTGCTTTGTTGTTGGTTGGTTGGTTGTTTTTTAATTTCCCACGTGATGGGCTCCTGGTTGTGCTTTAAAAAAAATCTGCTTTAAGAAAAAAAAAAAAGGTTGAAAAGGCTGCCTCCTTCCTCTGCTCAGGAGAGTGAAACTAACCTGCAGAGGGTGGTTCCCGGGTGCGGGGCTGGTAGTAGGGGAGCATCAGGGGTGAGCAGGGCAGAGCGTGGGAGGGAGGACAAGGAGTGGAGCCAGTGGAGGGGATGGCAGTGGGTGTGGGGCATCCAGGGTGGTGAGAGGAGGAGTTGGACGGCAATGATCAGAACAGAATTGCAGGGCGAGACAAGAGTCAGAAAGGCCAGATGCTCTCTCCAGGCACCAACCTAGGCTCTGGTTCATTTCTTCAGGCCTCACCAGCTTGAATACATCCAACTTACTGACATATTCTTTAAGCTGTTCCTTCCCTATTTTGGGTGGAGCGCCTTCCCCCTTGCTGCTAATATTAATTGTGCTGAGTATCTGGTCACAATTAAATGTTTTAGTGAAGACTGAAGTAAAACAGGCATTAAACACCCCGGTGTCAGTGATCGGGACTTGGGCAACCATGCCTAGCAGTCAGAACAGGGGTCAGTAACCAGAACTAGGAGCCAACACTGGAGTCAGAGCTGACCTCAGGAACCTGAGTCAAGGCTCAGAAGTGGGTTAGCTGGAATGAGGCAAATCAGGGGGCAAGGCTAGAACAGGGCAGGTGCTATCCCAGCAGCACCTGATGCTTTGAGCAGCCTTTAAAGTGGTGCTGCTGCTGGGCTTAAGAGCTGCTCTGCTGACTCTCCCAACCAATCAGGTGCTGTAGCCCGTCAAGCAGTCTCACTGCTCCAGGCCATTGTCCCCATGGCACCGGCCCCTCTGCTCTCCAGGGACTCTGGGGCTCCACTGCTGGCCCCCGGCCCACCAGGGCTCCGCTCCCAAGGGGCTCAGCTCCCAGCCGCTGGCCCCCTGCTCCTCTGGCTGCAGCCAGATCCACTCTTCCCTGATCCCACAACACTCCTGGCCCCAGCCCATCAGTTTTTCCCCCTTGAGTGTTCCAGCCCCGGAGCACCCACTGGGTCACCGACTATGCCAGACCAGGGGTGTTGCCAGATTAGGGAAGTCCAGATTAGGGAAATTCAACCTGTAGCATCAATTATTATTTTCTGTGATTATTTATTATTAAAACCGTACACTGAGCAGCACAATGATATCCATGCGCACAGGGTTAACCAAGGTGCGCTAAGGAAAATAGGAGTAACCAAAACATTGATTTAAAAAGGAATTTAAAATAAATAACTAAAATAGAGTGAAGCTGCATTTACGGTGGCTTATAGGAAACAGAGTAACTGTCAGGCCATGGGAACAGCAGGTCAGAGCCACATCAAGTGACAATGAATTATTTTATGTAACAAAGACGTATACAGCAATGTGCTTTAACACCACAGCCCTGGGGAAGGGGTTGCTGAGATGGGCCAGCAAGGAACACCAGGGTCTCTGCCACATGTCCTATTTTGGCAACCACTGCAGATGGCTCACCCCACTGTGGTAACTTTTATCCCCTCTGCCTATTCGTTTCTTAAAGTTGCTTGTTTGGAGGCTTTTCCGGGCTGTGGCTTCTGCCTTTTTTTTCTTTTTTGTGTGAAATATCCTGCCGGAGCACGTGATTAGCTCCCGGTTGCACAATCTGCTAAAAGAAGCTTTAAAAGGCTGCTTGTTGTTGATTTTTTCCCTTTCACTTTTGGGTTTCCTGCGGGTGTGGCTGGTTGAGCTGCTGGCTGCCTGCAAAGGGCAGAGAGAACAGACACCCACCCAGCTGCAATGGCCTCTGCAGCTACAGCAGGGGAAGTGCAAGATGAAGCCGTTTGCTCCATCTGCCTGGGGTATCTGACAGAGCCGGTGACGATAGTGTGTGGGCACAACTTCTGCCGAGCCTGCCTCAGCCAGTACTGTGCGGAAAAGGGAGTGGGGACACCCCTGACCTGTCCCCAGTGCAGAGCCCAGTTCCAGAAAGGGGAATTCAGGCCCAACACCCAGCTGAAGAACATCATACAAAAACTCAAACAACTGGGGTCAAAACCAGGAAAAGGGCAAAAGGAGAAGCTGTGTGAGAGACACGAGGAACGTCTCAAACTCTTCTGTGAGGAGGATGGAGAAACCATTTGCTTGGTGTGTGAGAAATCCTGGGACCACAAGTCTCACACTGTGGTTCCCATTGAGGAGGCTGCCCAGGAGTACAAGGTAGGAAATGCTGTTGACTTTGCTTAATTAAACCCCTTAAGGACACCAGGTTTATCCCCCATCAATCCAAGGGAAAACATTCACACCTGGCTGCCTAAGGTTAGGCACCTAAATGAAAGGGGTCTGGTTTTCAGGGGGGTGAGCACTGGGGGTTGTGGGAAATGGGAAAAGATCCAGACATTTTTTGCCCCAACACTGCAAGTTTCAATGCCTGATAGAGAGAACAGGGCTGATGGCTCTTTGTGCACCTGCAACCCATCTGACCAGTGGAGTGGGCAGCGAGAAGGGCTGGGTTCAATATACAACACAGAACCAGCTCGAGCCCCCACCCAGTGACCTAGGCAAACCACACTCCACCCCGCGTGCCTCTGAGAGGCAAAACTTCCTCTCTCTAAAGCACAGAGTTGGAGTGTAGAAAACACAGGTGCTGGCTTCCTTGTTTCCCCAGGGATGCTCAAGCCCTGCTCTGCACAGGCCCTGCCCCTACTCCATTCCTTCCCCCGAGACCACACCCCCACCCCACCTCTTCCTGCCCTATTCTGCCCCCTCACCCGAGCGCACCCTGCCCTCACTCTGCCTCTTCCCCCAATGTCCCTGCACACTGCTGTATAGCTGACTCATGGTGGGCAGGGGGCTCTGGGAGAAATGGGGAGGAGCTGATCGCAGGGTCGCTAGTGGGTGCTGAGCACCCACTCTTTTTTGCCCTTGGTTGGGTTAGCCTGGAGCACCCACAGAGTTGGTGCCTATCATAGAAAAGAAACTTTAAATGAGAGTTGGGAGGTCACCAGGCCTTGATTAAGGAAAATGTCACAAGCAGGATTCATGAACATAAAACCGTGAGCAAAACACCTACCCCAGAGTGCAATGGGCAGTGTCTTTCTGCCTCAGGTTTTTTAGTTCTACAACCAAAGGTTCCTTTAACAAGTCCCTCACCACACCCCACTCACAGTGGTGGTCCTAGGGTAGTGAAGACTCGGAGATACACCTGGGAGAGGGGAGGAAAAAGGCACCTTGCTTGCTCCTCTGCATCACCTGTCAGTCACCACCCTGCCACATACCCAACTGATCCACTCCACCGGCTGCCCCACCAGCTGTTACCTGCTTCTCTACTATAAGCTCTATACATTCATTCTCTTGAGGTTCTACCCTGCTCTTAGTGATTGTCAGCTCTTAGGCTTTGTCTACACTGCAAAGTTTTGCTGGCAAAAGTGATGCTACTTTAATTAAAGCCGCTGTTGCATGTGCACATTAGCTCCTCGTGCAGGCAGAGCACATTCACACTAGTAGCTCTTACATCCACACAGAGAGCAGCACGGTTAGTAGCGATCTCGCTGTGAAAACTGGCCGCCAGGGTGCTTTGCAGAGGTGAAAGTGGGCCGGTGCGGGCCAGAGCAGTGCTCTGGTAAGAGCCGGCCACCAGTCCAGCCCGCACACAGCCGACATTTGCTCCCCCGTCAGTGGCCCTGCCGGTAGGTCCCAGCAGCACTGCCGCGCTAGCGAGGTTAAAGCACTGCCATGGCAGCACTGCTGGACCCTACCAGCAAGGCTGCCAACGGCGGGGGGGAAGGGGCTGCTGCCCTGGGCCCCAGCTTTGGGGGGCCCTGTGGGGCCCAGGGTAGCCTGAGGGATTAGCAGGGGGCCTGGCGCCAGCCGACACCAGGGGTTGGGTGCGCCCCCCGCAGTCACTGCAGCCAGCGGGAAGCAGAGCAACCCGGCCCCAGCCATGTTGCTTGGGCGCGGTGGAGGAATAGAAACCACCCTCCTCCCTGCACTCACCAGTGGTGGGAAGCGGAGCCCCCTTGGCCCTTCTGCCCCAAGGCCCCACCTGTTCCAGGAGGCCAGAGCCACCAACCCTGTTAAGGACGCCGGGCCTGGTGCAGGAAGCATTGGTAAGTCCCGGTGTCTACTTTCACTGACGGGGCTCAGAAACAGTCAGGAAGTACTGGCACTTCTCTGTGACTGCCTTGTTCTCCGGGATCTCAGCTTTCACTTTGTGTTAAACTGACTCTCCAGCTGTTCTGCTTGTGAAGAAAACCTCAAAACTGACCCACATGTAGGGATGCAGAGAGCTGGGCACAGCAGCTCAGAGAGGTGTGAACAGCCCCAGTACCTGAGTGCGGGGTGGGCTCAGGTGCCTGGGGATGATCCTTTAAATATCAGCATTGTGAACAATTTCATTCACCTTGTGAGAGTGGAGAGGGAAAGTTACAGCCCAGCACCACGTACTGCCAGTGACACCTCCTTCCCGTGCCACAGGCGGGTGATGTTTGGGAGATGCCACCTCATATTTTCCCCCCAGTAAAGAAGGTCCAGGCCCAGAGAGCCCAGGGGTATATTCTAGCCCCATGAGGGGAGATCAGTCCCAGGAGCCCTTTGGAGCCATCAGCAACTCCATCCCGTTTTGAACATCGCACCATCTCCTGTGAACAGACCAGGCTGTCTCCTTTGGTGACTCACATGGGCGGAGCTTATTTTGTGGGTGGATCTTCAGAGAATCCAGCCACCTTTGTCCCTCTGCCCTCTCCCACTGTCTGATCCCTGCTCACTTATGAAGCTGTTTTGCTGGATGCAAAGGCTGCTTTTCTGCCTCCTGTCTCTCACTAGCCCCTGCTGGCTCCATCGCTCACTGCTTCCCTGCAGCAGCACCACAGGGGTGTCACCGAACAGCTCCCCAGGAGCTCTTAGCAGTAGCCTAGGCTCTTGGGCAGAGGGCAGGAGAGAACTTGAGGGCCCAGAGAAAAGAGAAGGAGTGAAATGGGGAGATTCTGCAAGGAGCTCAGGAGGGGACTCTCGGGGGCTGCCCTGGGTGCTGTACAGAGTCAAGCTGACAGGGCAGGAGCATGTTGCTGTGCCGGGTGAAGGAATCACACGCTGTCAAATGGGAAGAGAGCCCTGCGGTTTTCCAGCTCTGGAGCAGTTACAATTATGGGTAACACATTCCCCCAGACCGAATGTTCCTTGTTCCTCACTGATCCCAAGCCACATCACAGCTTCACCCTGTGCAGTTAATGGGACTGCGCTGGTGTCAGGCTCCCAGCTGCTGCCTGGGGGAGGCCACATGCGAGCCTGGCAGACAGATGAGAGCACCGTGTGCATCTTGTTCCTGGTCTGGGCCTGGGGCACAGTGCAGTGATGCATCATCCTAAGCTCCTCGCTCTCACTAGCAGGAGGGATCCTTCAGAACCTTCCCAGCTATTTCCCCTCTGGCCTGTGCTCAGTGATGTGAAACTTTAGCTAAAAACACAGGTCTTGAGAAGTCCTGAGTGACTGCATGATGCAGAGAGTCCCCGCTCTGAGACCAGCATCTCTGCTCCCACACTGCCTTTGGGGCCCGCAGAGCTGAGTCTGCTGCCTCCTTCCAGGGTATTTTACTGCTTGTGTATGAAAGGACGATATCTGTGGTACACGGGCACCAATGATGCTGCCAGGAATGACCTTGAGCAGATCACTGCAGACTATGTGGCTCTGGGAAGAAGGGTAAAGGAGTCTGAGGCGCAAGTGTTGTTCTCGTCCATCCTCCCTGTGCAAGGAAAAGGCCTGGGTAGAGACCGTCAAATAGTGAAAGTCAATGAATGGCTACGCAGGTGGTGTCGGAGAGAAGGCTTTGGATTCTTTGACCATGGGATGGTGTTCCAAAAAGAAGGATTGTTAGGCAGAGACGGGCTCCACCTAACGAAGAGCGGAAAGAGCATTTTTGCAAGCAGGCTGGCAAACCGAGTGAGGAGAGCTTTAAACTAGGTTCATCAGGCGAAGGAGACACAAAGCCCTGAGGTAAGTGGGGAAATGGGATATCAGGAGGAAGCAGGAGCAGGAGAGAGCAAGAGGGGAAGACTCCTACCTCATACTGACAAAGCAGGATCATCAGCGAGTTATCTAAGTGCTTATACACAAATGCAAGAAGCCTGGGAAACAAGCAGGGAGAACTGCAGCATGATGCCATGCTTGGGGTGGTGAAATGTCTAGAGCCACCTCAGTATAGAAAGAATAGTAAATATGGCAGGCGACCAGCTTGGGTTAACAGTGAAATCCTTGCTGATCTTAAACACAAAAAAGAAGCTTACAAGAAGTGGAAGTTTGGACAAATGACCAGGGAAGAGTATAAAAATATTACTCAGGCATGCAATAGTGAAATCAGGAAGGCCAAATCACACTTGCAGTTGCAGCTAGCAAGGGATGTTAAGAGTAACAAGAAGGGTTTCTACAGGTATGTTAGCAACAAGAAGAAGGTCAGGGAAAGTGTAAGCCCCTTATTGAATGGGGGAGGCAACCTAGTGACAGAGATGTGGAAAAAGCTAATGTACTCAATGCTTTTTTTACCTCTGTCTTCATGAACGAGGTCAGCTCTCAGACTGCTGCACTGGGCAGCACAGTATGGGGAGGAGGTGACCAGCCGTCTGTGGAGAAAGAAGTGATTCAGGACTATTTAGAAAACCTGGATAAGCACAAGTCCATGGAGCCAGATACACTGCATCTGAGGATGAGGATGATAAAGGTTTTGGATGACGTGATTGTAGAGCCATTGGCCATTATCTTTGAAAACTCGTAGCGATCGAGGAGGTCCTGGATGGCTGGAAAAAGGCTAATGTAGTGTCCATCTTTAAAAAAGGGAAGAAGAAGGATCCGGGGAACTACAGGTCAGTCATCCTCATCTCTATCCCTGGAAAAATCATGGAGCAGGTCCTCAAGGAATCAATTCTGAAGTACCTAGAAGAGAGGAAAGTGATCAGGAACAGTCAGGATGGATTCACCAAGGGCAATTGCCTTCTATGAGGAGATAACTGGCTCTGTGGATGAGGGGAAAGCAGTGGATGTCTTATTCCTTGACTTTAGCAAAGCTTTCAATACGGTCTCCCACAGTAATCTTGCCGGCAAGTTAAAGAAGTATGGGCTGGGTGAATGGACTGTAAGGTGGATAGAAAGCTGGCTAGATCATCGGGCTCAACGGGTAGTGATCAATGGCTCCATGTCTAGTTCACAGCCGGTATCAAGCAGAGTGCACCAAGGGTCAGTCCTGGGGTTGGTTTTGTTCAGTATCTTCATTAAGGATCTAGAGGATGGCGTGGACTGCACCCTCCGCAAGTTTGCTGATAACACTAAACTGGGAGGAGTGGTAGATATGCTGGAGGGTAGGGATAGGATACAGAGGGACCAAGACAAATTAGAGGATTGGGCCTAAAGAAACTAGATGAGATTCAACAAGGACAAGTGCAGAGTCTTGCATTTAGGACGGAAGAATCCCATGCACTGCTACAAACTAGGGACCGAATGGCTAGGCAGCAGTTCTGCAGAAAAAGACCTAGGGGTTACACTGGACGAGAAGCTGGATATGAGTCAACAGTGTGCCCTTGTTGCCAAGAAGGCTAACGATATTTTGGGCTGTATAAGTAGTAGCATTGCCAGCAGATCAAGGGATGTGATCATTCCCCTCTATTCGACATAGGTGAGGCCTCATCTGGAATACTGTGTCCAGTTTTGGGCCCCACACTACAAGAAGGATGTGGAAAGAGTCCAGCGGAGGGCAACAAAAATGAATAGAGGGCTGGAGCACATGACTTATGAGGAGAGGCTAAGGGAACTGGGATTATTTAGTCTGCAGAAGAGAAGAATGAGGGAGGATTTGACAGCTGCTTTCAGTTACCTGAAAGGGGGTTCCAAAGAGGATGGATCTAGACTGTTGTCAGTGGTAGCAGATGACAGAACAAGGAGTAATGGTCTCAGGCTGCACTGGGGGAGGTTTAGGTTGGATATTAGGGGGAAAAAATTCACTAGGAGGGTGGTGAAGCAGTGGAATGGGTTACCTAGGAAGGTGGTGGAATCTCCTTCCTTAGAGGTTTTTAAGGTCAGGCTCGACAAAGCCCTGTCTGGGATGATTTAGTTGGGGATCGGTCCTGCATTGAACAGGGGGTTGGCCTAGATGACCTCCTGAGGTCCCTTCCAACCCTATGATTCTATGATACTCTCCACCCATCAGACAGGCAGACTAATGGCTGTTTATTGCACGCAATGTCCGTGCAGGAGAAACTCCAGGGAGCCCTGGGCCCTCTGAGGAAGAAGCTGGAGGAAGCCCTGGTGCTGACATCTAAAGAGATGGAGAAAACCACTGAGTGGCAGGTGAGTGTCCGGGTGTCTCTCTCCCTGAGCCCTTCCCCCTGCAACGCTCCCAGAGATGAAGGAGCTGTGAAGCTCCAGGATGAGGGTATGAACCTGGTCTGGTTTTTTGCCCTGTGACAAAGGCTTGGTGCCAGCAGGATCAGGCTGTGTCTCTGGCGGAGGTCTCAGCACAGCAGCTCCTGTACGTGGCAGAGGAGGGTCAGTTCCTGGCCCTAGTGAGGTGGTGCAAACTCACCCCAATGCTCTCCGATCGGGGCCGACTCCAGACACCAGCCCACCAAGCACGTGCTTGGGGCGGAACCTCAGAGCGGGCGGCATTGGGGGTTTGGTTTTGTTTTTTTGGTTCGGCCATGCGGCGCTGGGGGCAGGGTTTTGAGCAGCACGACGTGACGCTTAGGGGGGCGGGGACTTGGGCAGCACGATGCGACGCTCGGGGGGCGGGGACATGAGCAGTGTAACGCTCAGGGGGAGGGGACTTGGGTGTCGCTCGGTGGGGGGGGGACGGTGCTCTTTGTTTTCGCTTGGGGCGGCAGAAATGTTGGAGTGGGGCGTGGGCCAAAGCCAGCTCTGACAATACCCTGCGTTCCCAACACCCATGTGTGCCCCACTCCCTTGTGTCCATCCCATGCCATGTGCAAGAACATACTGCGGCTTTACAAAGCACTCTAGACAACGCTGCTGCCAAACTGGCCTTATTAATTTTGAACTAAAACAAACCCTTTGTGGTATGTTTCTCAAAGAAGTAAATATCCTTATAAACTTGATAGTGATTTACTTTCCGTGCTTCATGGACAGAGGCCCAGTCTGCGTAACTCAACATCTGGCTCACGTTTTCTCTGTGCCTTTCCTATTCTTCTATCTCCAGAGGAAAGTGAAGAATAAGAGAGATATGATTGCAGGTGAATTTAACCAATTGCACACACTGCTGAGAGAGGAGGAGCAGCTGCTTCTGCAGAGCCTGGAGGAGGAAGAGAGGGAGACTCTGCAGAGACTACAGGACAATGTAACCAAACTCTCCCAGCAAAGCTCCTCTCTGCAGCAGCTGATCACAGAGATCGAGGAGAAGTGTCAGCAACCAGTTGTGGAGCTGCTAAAGGTGAGACGGCCTCAAAATTCTCCACCCATCCAGAATTAGAACTCAGATCCCTGGGTCTGGATTCCAACATTTAGAGTAAATGTGTTCTGTCATTTACTGGCAAACAGAGCATCCGGCTAAGGGCTCCATCAGTTCCAAAATATCCCAGTTCATGTTAGAGGGGAACACTCCTCATGGAGCCCCAGTGAGGCCATGGGAGATTAAATGGATGATACAAGAATGATACTGAGCTGAACTCATCCCTTCTCTGACTCGAGAAAATTGCACCCAACACAGGCGATAAACAGAGATACTGATGGGCTAGGTCCCTAGAAGGGAGAATCCTTTAGCTAAATTCCTGACTCACCTGCATAAATGAAACAAGTGTTAATGCAAAATGGTGTATGAGATTTTGCCACAAAACAGTGAAACCTGAGATGATTGACCTATTTTCTAGATGAAAGTTTGATGTACATTGTGTTAATACAAAACATTTTTCTCTTGTTCCTTTCAGGATGTGAAAAGCACCTTGAGCAGGTGTGTTTTCTATTGTCATTGCTTGGATATTCTTGGTGGTGGTTCTGGGATGCTGTGTGTACAGAGCAGCTGAGTGATGATGGGACGTTTTCTTCATAGGAGTGAGAATGTGAAACTCCAGGAAACAGAAGCTGTTTCTACTGACCTGAAGAACATGTATAAAATTTCCCTTGACATGAGGGAAGCGCTAAAGAGATTCGTAGGTGAGTGGATTCTACTGGGACATTCAGCTTTGTTGTGCCTGGGGCTCTGGACAGATCCTGGGACCCCAGGACACGCTTGCACCCAGTTGACAGGCTTGGAGCTGTAATAGCTGGAGGCTGATGCACTGAGTGCTGGGCAGTTTGCCTGCTACTTACAGCCACCTGCTGGTACTTGCCCAAGTGTCTGACCAGGCCCCGTCACTCTGACATCCTGACCCCTCCATGGCTGAGTTACTGGGTGTCCCTGAGCCAGGTGCTGTGAGGCCTGGACTGGGCCCATTGTACTGGGAGCTGCACAGACGGGTAATGGATGGTGTGTCTGTGCCCCTCTCCTGGGACATGTGAGGGCTGCGTTGTGTGGGCACCGCTCAGCACTGCCCCAGCCCCCATTAGCCAAGGCTGGCCCAGCTTTCTGAGCTGGAGGAGGGGCCAGTCTGGCTGCTGTGGTCTGACCTGGGCCGTGTGTTACTGGGTAACAAGCTGAATCCTACAGGCCCCTTGTCTGCTCTGAGCACAGCCCAGTGTGAGGCTGGGTCAGTGGTTTGCTGCTCAGTGAGTGAGACTCACTCACAAGTGTGACCCTGTCACAAGGGCTGAGCATGAGCTGTCCCCAGCGCGGAGACCGGGGGCAACAGCAGAAACCTGACAGCGAGGAGGGACAGAGAAGAAACTAAGGCAAAGGAGAGGAGGGTGGGAAGGTTCAATGAGCTCGGACTGTGACTGTTGAACTGGCTCATTCTTCCTCCCCCCGCACCACCACTCCTCCCTTCCCCCCCACCCCCAGCAGGGGCAGTCGAAGGGGCCAAGCTGGGTGTGTCTGTCCCGGCTGATGGAGGCTGCGCAGTTGGTGCCGGCTGCAGGGCGAGGATCTCAGGGCTCTGGGGAGCAGGAACCCCAGGCTGTGGGGGAAGCAGCTTCCTCTCCGTGATGAGCTGGAGCAGGCACATCCCTGCTTCCTTCCCTGTTCACTGCTCCCAGCCCAGCACAGTCTGTGCCCACAGGGCCCTGAACACGGCTGGGCTCTGGGCTGTTCCACACCCCTGGCCCCTGAGCCTGTCGGGATCCTGAGCCAGTCAACTCAGTGCCTCATTCTAGGGGTCATCAGCCCTGGGGAGCCTCCTGTCAGCCCCCACAGAAGCCCCTTCCTGGGCAGAGTCCCAGGCCCTGAGTCACTCGCTGGCTGCTCCAGTCTGGCCAGGCCCAGGGTCTCCAGCAGGGCTGTTGGTGCTGGCACCGCGCTCACTGCCGGAGCTCCCAGCCCTGACCCAGCCCGGCCTGTTGTCCCAGCGCTGACCCCTCCCCTGGTGGTCGGGACGCTACTGCTCTCAATGGCTGAGTCCCTCTCTCTGCCGCTGCCTCTGCTGCTGCGCTCGCAGGCTCAGCCCGTGCCAGGGCCAATGCGGCGCTACTGGGGCTGCTCCTTCCCTTGACACCTGGGTTCTCTGTGTCTGGGGCAAATGGCGGGTGAGTGGGCAGGGATCTGCTCAGAGACACACGCCCTAATCTGCACCCAGAGGGCAGAGACCAACCAGGGCTGTGCAGCAAAGAGCCACTGCGCTGGGATTAACCCTTTTTTTCCCCACACCCCAGCAGCCCTGGCCGGTGAGTGCCACTCGACTGCCTGCACTCTGACCCCAGGGACCTGGATCCGGCAGCTCAGGGGAGTCGTTGGGTAAATGTGTGGGACAGAGTAACCAGGGCTCCCTGCACCCCAGGGTCACCGTGTGCAATGGGGAAGGCCCTGTGCTGTCATGCAGCCCTCAGGGGCTGGGCAGTGAGTGTTATTGATACCCTGAAATGGCTGAGGCTGGTATCTTGGCAAACATCTTGCCTCAGTTTATCCTGTTCAGCACTCCTTAAATTACTCCTCACAATCCAAAGATCTGAGAGAAAAAGTCCCCTCCTGGGGTCCACTCTGAGTCCAAGTAAACCCCGAAATAAAATCTTTTCCCTCACTCTGCTCCAGCCCCAACTCTCACTCCAGTTCCTCACTGTCCTCAAGTCAGGAGCCCTCAGTCCTTCCCAGAGCTGGGCTTGGATTAGTGTCCATCGTGGAATGAGATGACTCCAGCCCTCCCTCCTGGAGCTGGGTCATTTCAGATTGTGCCTCTATTCTCTGCATCCAATTTCTCCAGCCGGGGGCAGCTCTCCAAGTTCTGTCCTGCTCCAGCTGCTGCTGTCATTGTCATCTCTGGCAGCTCCTCCCCCTTAGGGGAGCTCCTCTGCCTAGGACAGTGGTCCCCAAACTTTTTTGATCAAGCCCTCCCTTACCTGGTTTGCACCCCCACCCTGGGAGCTGCTGTCAAGAGCTGGACCAGGAACGGGGCTCCAGTTGGGGCCAGAAGCTGGGGTCCATGGCTGGGAGTGGACCTGCAGTTGGGGCCGGGAGCTGGGGGCTTCAGCTGGGGGTGGAACCATGTTTGGGGCTGGGTCTGCAGCTGGGTTCTCAGCCTGGAGCACGGCCGGGAGTGGGTGGCCGAAGTCAAGGTCAGAGATGCAGCTGGGGCTGAGGGTGGGGCCGGAGTGGAGCTGGGGACAGAGCAGGGTTGGGTAACATTCCCTTCCCGCCACTAATGGGGGTATAAAACCCAATTCGTATCCTCAGCACCGAACTCACTGACACTGCCCCAAGGGTCCTCTCCTACTGAGGTTGTGGGGTGAGTAAGGGGCAGTGGAAGAGGGGAGCCAGGAGGCCATGTCCCCATCATTTTGACCAATGGGACGGCTATTCCCTCCCACATTTTACCAGCTGTAAGGGTGAACGACGGGGGGGTGGGGGCTGAGAGAAGAGACCAGGGGGTCAGGGTGTTGGGGAAGAGGTGGTGTGAAGGCAGGGGCTCAGGAAGAAGGGGCAGTGTGAGAGAGAGGGTTCACGGCTGCGGGGACAGGAGCTCAGGGAGAAGGGCTAGCATGAGTGGGTGACTCCTCTACTTTTAGGGAGCTTCCATCACTCCTGAGGAGAGCACCATCCCGGATCCTGATCCATGGGCACATCTGTGAATTTGCCGGGTGGACGGAGCTTTCTGTGTGGAGAAACTTTCATGCTCACCCAGGAACCTGTGCTGGGAGGCCCCACTGCCCAGGAGGCTGAGAGCTCTCCCTTTCCTGCCCTGGTAGTGAAGGGAGAGGCCCTGGGGCTGCTGTTCACCATCCCAGGAAGCAGGTGAAGGGGATGTGGACACAGACAATGTCCCCTCTTGCACTGGGAGTGGCAGACCTGGCTCCACCCTGGGCTTCAGAGCCTGAGCTCCAGCCAGAACCTGAAAATCTTTGCGGCTATTTTTAATTCCAAAGAGGGAGCCCTGCCAGCCTGAATCTGACCACCTCGTTCCAAGACTTACTGCTGCAGGCTGTGTAGATGAACCCAAAGTGTCTCCAGAGTCTGAGTGTGAAAGTTGCCAGCGTGTCTGTCCCAGGGCTGGTTAATGAGAGCAAGGGGGGTGGCTGGTGCAGTTGTTAGATGGAGACACCTGAGCCCCTGGGGCTCTTCAGTGGTCTCTGTGCCCATTATCCGTTCTGGGAGATGCCCAGGTGCAGCTGCAGAGGGTCTGTGCCACTAGCAGCATCCATGGGACAAATGTCTCTGGGCAGAGAGTTCAGGCTGGAGCCGAGTCTCCATTTTCAGCCTGATTTGTGGGGCTGAGATTAGGGGCCTAGGGGGCATTTGTCTGCAAAGGGCAAATTAACCTGCAGCTCTGGAGTCTTTCATAGCTGATGTCCTGAGCCTGGCCTGCCTGTAAGTGCGTTTCTGGGGATGCTGACAGTCTCTCATTGCAAGTCACTGGGATTGGGGCTCCTACGTTGCTCAGACAGGTTTGCAGTGGAGCTGGGTGAAATGTTTTGGACAAATCGTTTATTTGCTGCAAAATTATATTTGAGTCAACAGAAACTATTTGTGAATCCATGTCGAGTTTGCTGACTAGTTTCAATTAAGAGAAAAAGGTGCTGCCTCTTCCCTTGTAGCCTTTAGCCCAGTGGCTGGGCCCTCAGCTGGGAGCCCCAAGTTCAATCCCCCCCTGTGATGCCATGAGGGCTTGGACTGCTGGGCTCCAGGTGTCTGATGAGGCCCCCCCTGTGTCTAAACACTGCCATGAGCACTGGGCCAGAGCATGGGAGTGAGAACGACTCTGCAGCCCAGTGTGTCAGGCCCCCACCTGGGAGCCCATAGTCCAGCTCCCCTGCTCCAGTGACCCTGTAATTATTGATCTATAACCCTAGTGAGGGGAGGGGTTACGGCCCCAGGCACAGCAGTATCTCAGCGGTATCTGCCAGGGTTTCCTTGCACTGCTGTAGCTGCACTGGTGCAAACCCCTAGTGCAGAAGCGCTGTGCAGGTGTGAACTGGGACTGGTTCCTGGTGCAGCTTCTCCCAGATGGAGGGGGCAGTAAGTGGGGAAATCCCTCCTCCCCTCTCCACTGCCCTGGCCTCATTAGCAACAGCCCATTAATATGCATTTATACCCCCCCCCCGAATCTTCCACTGTAATGCCCCCCAAGTGAGCCCAATCCAAACGATTGCCCCCGTGGGGGTGGGGCTGGGCCGGGCGAGGGGAGGGGCTGTCTGTGGGGTTTTCCTGGCTGGAAGGTGGGGCCAGTGTCGCCTGTCAGCATGGAGAGTCCAAGCTGCTCCCCCTGGCGAAGGGCTTCCCCCCCAGTGTGTGGGGGGACAGCACCGACCTGCTCTGCAGGGCCGGCTCCAGGCACCAGCCAAGCAATCAGGTGCTTGGGGCAGCCAAGGGGAAGGAACGGCACGTCGGGATGTTCGGCGCTAATTCAGCGGCAGGTCCCTCTCGAAGGGAAGCACCTGCTGCTGAATTCCCGCTGAAGAAGAAAGCGGCATAGTGGAGATGCCACCGATTGTGATTGTGGCTTTTTTTTTTTTTCCGCTGCTTCGGGTGGCAAAAACCCTGGAGCCAGTCCTGCTGCTCTGAGTGAGAAACCAACCACATATGGCCTGAAAGCAACAGAGATTCCCTGGGGCCTGTCTCTCCCTCTCCCTCTCTGGCTCCTGCCTCTCCCTTACCCTTCTCTCACCCCTGTGAGGGACCCTGGACTCTGCGTCTATTCTGACCCCTCACTAACATCCCTCCCTCTCTTCTCACTCCCTTTCTGCTCCCCTGGGCCCCTGCCCCTCTACTCCCACTTTGCCTCTCTGGCACATGCCCCTGCCCTCAACCCATCTCTGCCCCCCTGGAACAGCCGATCCCTTCTCCCCCTGCCCTCCTGGCATCTGCCCCTCTCCCCCAAACATCCTCTGCACCCTGGAGCCCTCCCATCACTTCACACCCCTGCTGTGTCCTGGCATCCACCTCTCCCCTTTCCCTCCTCTGTGCGATGTCTCCCACCCCTCCCCTGCTGTCCTGACTTTTGCCCTTCTTACTTCCCTCAGCCCTCCTGACGCCTGCCCCTTTCCCCACCCTCTCTGATCCCTGTCACCCACCCCTTCCCTCATCCCCCTGTGTCCACCTCTCCTCTAGCCCCACTCTGACCCCCTGGCACCTGCCTCTCCTCAAACCCCTCTCCTAACACATCCCTCTACCCACCTGCCCTGCTTCTCACCCCTCTCTGCCTCCTGGTGCCACCCCTCCCCTCCTCTGCCCTCCCTGTGCGTGCCCTTCTGCTCAACCCCCTCAATCCCCTGGCACCTGCCCTTCCCCTTCCCCCTGCACTCTTCTGCTACCTGCCCCTTCCCTCCCTCCTCCTGCCCCTCAACACCTGAAGCTCTTCTTGGCCCCTTCCTTCCTGGTGCCCAGCCCCTCCCCACCCTTTGCCCCACTGACCCTGCTATCCTCTCGCCCCTCTGCCACCATCACCCATGCCACGTTCTCTTTAATTCTCACCCCTGACCCTCCCCTTTCCCTCTGGCTCCGTGACACCTGCACCCCCTCACCACCCCTCCAGTCCCCTGGGGCCAGCTCCTCCTCTGCCCCAAGTCCCAGCTCTACCCTGGCCCCACCTGCCTCCCTGGTGCCTGCTGTTTCCTTTGCCTCCTCTGTCTGCTTTGTGCAAGTCCCTTCCCTCACCGCCCTTTGGGTCCCCTGGTCTCAGCCCTTCCCCTCACCTCAGCACTGCTGCACCCCTCCCTTCTCCCTCTCCTGACCTCTGGGCCCCACCCCTCCCTTTATCCTCCCTCTGCCCCCCGGCTGCCCACATCTCCCTGCACAGACCTCTGCCCCCCTAGGGCCTGCCCTTCTCCACACCCCTCTCTGCCCCCTTCTGCTCACCTGCTCCCTCACCCCCCATTCTGCCCCTTTGACACCAATGCCTGTTCATTCACTCCCCCCTATGGTTCCACCTCCCCACTCCTCATCATCTCACCCCCTGGCAGCTCACTCTGCCCTTGATTTCCCCTGCCCCATTGGAGCTCCCCATTCCCTCACACCCCTCTGCCCCCTGGTGCCTGCCCCTTCCTGTGCTTCCCTGTGCCCCCTGGGGTCCATCCCCTTCTTCTGTCCTGGTGCTCACCCCTCCCCCCACCCCCTGCAGCCCCCTGGAACCTGCCCTTCCCTTCACACGCCTCTGCCCCCTGGTGCCTGCCCCATCCCTTGTCCCCTCAGCCGCCTGGGGTCTGTTCACTTCTTCTCCCATGGAGCCCACCCCTCCCGTCTCCCCCTGCAGCTCCCTGGAACCTGCCCTTCCCTTCACACCCCTGTCCTTCTGGTGCCCGTCCCTTCCCTTGTCTCCCCATAGCCTTTGTGACTGCCCCACCCCATGTCCCTCCCTCCACCCTCTCTGCTCCTGTCACCTCCCCCTCCCCTTTCCTCTCCCAGCATCAGCCTGTCACCTCCCATCCCCCGCCTCCCCTGACACCTTCCCACCCCTCCCCGGCTGCTCCTGCCCTTTCCCCTCATTGTCTCCTCACAGGCAGAGGGGCCCTGACTCCCCTCAGCCCACAACCCCCCCACCCCCTGCAGTGATTAACGGGGACGCAGGTTAATTTCCCTTTGATCCCAGTGACCGGCCCCTGCCCCCGGCCCTGACTCTGTGACTCTCTCCCCAGTGGACGTGACTCTGGATCCAGACACGGCTCATCCCAACCTCGTCCTGTCTGAGGATCGGAAACGTGTGATACTCGGAGACAAACGCCAGGATCTGCCCAACAACCCTGAGAGATTTGATTATTGTGTCTTTGTCCTGGGCGCTGAGGGGTTCGCGGGCGGGAGGCGTTACTGGGAGGTGGAGGTGGGAGACAAGACTGACTGGGTGCTGGGGGTTTGTAGGGAATCTGTGAGCAGGAAGGGGTGGGTCACATTCACACCTGGGAATGGATACTGGGTTGTGTGGCTGAGGGATGGGGGATACAAGGCCCTCAGCTCCCCCCGGACCCCCCTCCCCGTGAGCCCCAGGCCCAGCCGGGTGGGGATTTTCCTGGACTATGAGGCGGGCGAGGTCTCGTTTTACAACGTGACTGACAGGTCCCATCTCTTCACTTTCACCGACACTTTCTCCGGGAAGCTCCACCCTTATTTCAATCCTGGTCTCAACGCTGGGGGTACAAACGCGGCTCCCCTGATAATCTGCCCGGTCCCAGCTCAGGCCGGAGGGAATCTCTGCCCCTGACAGTGACCCCGCGGCACAGACTGGCCCCTCCCAGCCCTGCTGCTCTTCCCACCCCCAATGGTGGGGGCCAGTTACTGCAGCAACTGGACTTTGTGCTGACCGGACGCTGCCAGTTTCCCTTTTCAGCTGGAGGTTCCAGTTGGAAACTGGACACCTGGGAACCCCCAGCCCCCACCTTCCCCATCCCCTGCCCTAGGGGTAGCAGATGATGGGGGATGGGGTCATTCATTCTGGTCAGAATTTTCTACCCCTGTGAAATCACAGTGTAAAATATGAAAGAAAAAAGATTTTTTTATTTAGAAAATATTATTGTAACATGGTGTAAATACAAGAATATTTTAATTTACATTTCAACAGTATTTCAAAAAACAAGCATCTAAATATATTTGTAGAAATGGAATTATTGACATTTTCTTGTCTTTCCCTCAAATCTATAGTGAAGTTTAACTTCTCTAAATAACGTCATTTGTATTTCAATTGTCGAATTTGAAGAAATCCAAAATATTTACCTTAAGAAAATAAACATTAAATTGTCAGACTGGGTTGTTCAGTTACAATGTACATGTGTCATAAACATCACAACTACACACATGTGCAGCTGCTCTCTCTCCACCCCCCCCGCCCCCCACTCTTCATTGTCTTGACTGGTTCTCTCTGGATGGCAGGACACATACGCCCACCTCCTGCACTACACCTTTGAAAATTAATAGTTGACAAAATGATAGAATTAATTAAGCAATATATTTCAGTTAACTCACACAAGATTATTATATAATCTTTGAACTTCTGTCAGCATTAATTCATGTGATTTTTAACTTTCTTGCTACATATCATTGGTAATCAAGATATGACTCTTCCTTTCTTTTTCTCACATCAGTTAGCAAAACATGGTCCCCAACCTCAAATGCTCTCTTCCTATCGATGGAAATCTCTTCTACAATCTCCAGTTTTTAGTTTATTTTTCTTTAGACATATTATTTGCAGACAATGGACTGTCAGTGTCCACTGTTGATTTCAGTGTCCTGCCAGGCTCTTCATGTTCTTGGTTATAAGGACACAACAAATGTAGTTTGATAAAGAAATAGAGAAGGGGTTGTGTTCCTTTCCTCATCATCACACATTAACTGTATTAAAGACGCTGGCACTTAATGACGCACAACATGTAATTTGATGAAGCTTTTTGGCAAACCTTCCTTGGCCATAAATCAGTCGAAAGGGTGATATTTTTGGTGTCATGTGAGATTTAGAGTACAAAGAAAAGAAAGTTTCTCCAGGAAATTCATCACAGTTCCCCTGGGTTCTGTCCACCACTTTCTCTAAAGCTCTGTAAAAATAGTGACTGATTGATCAAATTCCTTGACATTAGCTGTTGAATCTACTTTCTTGAAGATCTAGCTGAGCAGAGTCTGAGGGGAGGCACATCACATGGCATTGCTAGGACTCCTTTTTGTTTTAAACTTGATGCGTTATGAACATTTTCAATGTAATAATTCAGTTTTGAAGATTTATTCATAATATGCCATCCATGGCAGAGTGCCCTAAATGTACCTTGATTACTTGAAAATAAATACCCTAAAATTATGTTTTAATGGATTCATTTGTGCTTTTTATCCACTCTACTCGTGTCTAGGTGTGATGGGCTCCTGAAGCTTTGTGTTTTTCCTAATTTTTAACACAGGGAAATATTAATCTAAAAATAGATCATTTTTCCATAAAATTTCCTTCAGAAATATTTGTGTTCCTTTCCCTAGTTCTCACTGAATTATGTGTAATTACTGTGTTCCTTTATCCAGTCTTATTGTGTTATTACATGGGGGAATATGTTGGCAAATAGGTTAATATACAACATGGTTTTTACTATCTGACAAGACACAATAATGTGTTGTCACTCACAATTTACAGCATGAAGTCTCATAAAGAGATTGCAGGCAATGTTCATTTTTAAATTTTCTAACTCTGAATGGGCTCCCCCATCAGTTCCTGCAACCCCTGGCTGGCAGACCTCTCTGTGAATGAAGCAGCAGTCAGTCTGCCAGGGAACTTCCACCAAGCGTCTTTATGACTTTTTATGGTGCATCACAACATAGCAGCAGTTACAAGGAGCCCCTTCCTGCTCCAATTGAGAATTTTATACTGCTGCTTTCTTCTCAACACTGAGCTAGTGACCTCCTCAGGCTCCCTACAGGTGCAAGTGATCCCCTCTGCCCTTCCAAAGCCAAACTTCTCAGTCCCTGCTCCTCTAAGTGCACCCGGTGCCCTGGGTGTTCTCAGTGACCAGGGTGCTGGCTTCCAAAGGGCTCAGTTTATAGCTGCTAACAGCCCCTGTCACACGAGCATGATTGTATAATTGACCATATAGTGAAAATGTAAACTGTTACCTCATGATTCAATTCACAACCTAGATCTGCCAGTGTCTGCTCTGCACAGCCATGTTGATATATAATTGTACATGTCTTCTTCTCTACCTCATGTGCTGTCATAGTTCTAAGTGGAAATTCTTCTACCTCTTTTGAAAAATCATCTGTAGCTGTCAGTACCTACTGGTATCGCTTCTGTGGTACTGGATATAGTCTTAAATTTGCTCTCAGCAGTTCCCAGGGTTAACAACCCGTGTGCAAGAACACAGGCTGGAGTTATCTTTTGGATCTTTCCTCTGACATTTTTATTATAATCCTATCTATAGTAAGCAAAGTAAACGTTATAATGTGGTTTCTAGAATAGTTGATGTCTCCACACAGTCAGAATCTAATTTCTGGTGTTTTTCAGACATAAATAAATACAGGCCAAACTTCCGCAACTGAAAACTTGCATAAATACACTGTCACTGTGCCAGCACAGTGGGCAATAGAAGTTGTTGCTGCACTGTGTTAAAGCTGATTAGAGGCTTTATTGTGCAGCAATAATAAATACAGATCATGATAAACAATTTGCTTGGCTAATGTTTAAAAACACTTCCGATGTATTTAACATGGGGAAAGATGCAAAGTGTTTGATTTAATGGAAAGCCATCCACTCAGGTCCACTTCACTGCAGGGATTGTAAAGTCCAATCCAAGCAGGTTATTTGCCTGGCATGATATTCTGTATGAACTCCTGCAAAGCATATGACACAGTCAGCAGGGTGACCAGAACCTTCTGTAACTCCCTGGGTTCTCTGTTGCCTTGCCAATGAAACCAGAGAACGTTACCCAGAGCACTTAAAAGTCTCCTTGGAGATCTAAGAGAGACTCAAACCAAGCAGTGGAAACACAAACTGCCTGATGGAACCAGCACAGGATAATTGAAAGGGCCTCAAATGCCACAGCTCTGGAGTGTCCCTGAAGAAGTCAACCCTATTTTAATCTACAGTTTGTGCACTAAGAATTTCTGACCTACCCAGCAAGGCAGAAATTGAACCCAGGGAAATAGAACCCAGGGAAATAGAACCCAGGTCTCCTTATTCTTAGTCCAATGCCATAATCATTAGACCCTTCTGAGTCCCCTGGAACATGGATTCTTTACACCTCCGTGCTGGGCCAAGGGGCAGTCCCTCCATACGTGTCCCATCTCCCAGCAGAGGTAGCACCAGGCCTCCCCCGTGGAATAATGCAGCTGGCAGTGGGCTTCATGGTAGGGGACGAGGAAGAACCCGTGGAGCGCCTCTCCATCACACGCCAGCGGCAGCACTTGAAGTTGCACCTGCTGGCAGAACGAGAGGACGTGACGGAGGGTGGGGTCTTTGCAGCCCAATAGAAGAGGGCTGTGTCACGGAGTCCCCGGGCGATGCTCTGGAACAGCTCCCCACAAAGCCAGGCAGGACTTTGGGGAGCCTCCTCTCCCTCGGAGCAGACTTGTTCAGGGCAAGAAGCTCACACGTCTTCACCTCCTGGGTCTCTCCTTGGAGCATTCAGCATCCTCTGCCCCTCCGTGTGCTTCCCACAGCGAGCCCACCCAGGCGGGGTCCTGGGGAAGCCACAGGGTCCTGCACCCCCACTTGGCAGTCAGACGTGACTCTTAGCCAGCAAAACAGAGGTTTATTTGATGACAGGAACAGAGTCTAAAACAGAGCTTGTAGATACAGCGAACCAGACCCCTCGGCCGGGTCCATTCTGGGGGGCAGTGAGCCAGACCCCTAGGTCTGCACTTCACTCCTTGTCCCCAGGCAGCTCCAGACTAACTCCCCCTCCAGCCCCTTTCCCGGGCCAGGAGGTCACCTGATCCCTTTGTCTCCAACACCTTCAGCCGGCACCTTTGCAGGGGAGGGGCCCAGGCCATCAGTTGCTAGGAGACAGAGTGCCAGGCATTTATGTTCACTGGCCCTTTGCTCTGCAGCAACCTTATCCCACCACCTAGATACTTAAGAGCTGCCTAGGGGACACTGAGGCACCAACACAGTGTTCAGAGCAAACATTAAAACAGTCCCAGTTCGTCACAGGCTGATAACAGAGATTGGTCGCCCCAGGGTAGAAAGGGCAGGCAGCAGGGCAGCGTTGGGCAGGAAAGGAGTGACAGAGGTCAGGACTAACTGGACACCCAGGTCTTCAAACGGCTCCAGAGGGCCGAACACGCCCCCACCTCCAGGCCCTTCTCCACTGCCTCCTGAGCAGCGGCCTCCAATGCTAGGAAGAAGACGACCTTTCCATACATTTTGGAGGCCGCCTCGATGGCAGTGGGCCCCACTACCCTCGCCAACGCCCGCAAGTAGGTCTCCACTTGGGGCGAGGTGGGCACAAGGAGGCAACGGACGCCGTGCTCACTGGTCAAGGTGGGGAAGGGGCCCCTGCTGCTATAGATGGTAGCGGAGGCGGTGGTCAGAGGAGATGATGTAGTGGCAGGTGGGGGGGTCGCCCTGGGGGTTGAGGGAGGGGCATCTGCAGAGCTGGTAGAAGGAGCAGCGGGGAGGGATAGAACGTGTGTATAACACAGGCCCTAGAACATCACTGAGTGCTTCCTCCAGAAAACCTGTGACATGTGACTGAGCCAGAGCACATCTGCTGGAAAGACATCTACATGCATTAGAGCCAACTGGTAAGAAAAAAATCTTTCTTCTGCAGTGACGTGAAGTTAAAGAACATGGAGAAAAAGAAAACCTCTACTCGGGTTGTTACTGGAGCTGAAGCAGAGAGGCCGGATAAACACGGCTAGGGCCCAGGACTGACTATCAGCAGATCGGCCCTTTTCTATTCCTGGCTTTTTGACCATGAGTGAATCTCTTTGCTTCTGTGTGTCTCAGTTTCCGCAACTATAACATAAAGCTAATCAAGGTTATGTTTATTTGCTCTTCTATTTTGCAAGGGAGGAAACTTAGATACATTTGGGGCCTGTCTACGCTACCGGTCTAGAGTGTCTTTGCAAGCTGATGACTCTCACATGTTGTTCAGAACCTATGGATAACACAAGCTCCTAAGTTTGTTCTGTGCTTAGCTCCTATGGAACAGATGGGCTGGGCGGCCTTTTCTCACTGTGCTCTCCGGAGCAGGTTCGGGGCACTCGGGATATAAAGAGGCTCTCAAGGACTAATTCCTGAAAATAAATATCAATGAACTGCACTGCAACATAAAATCACTGCCGCTAACATTGGTGGGTGATAAAATACTAGCAGAGTGGTAATTAATGCTGAGGACAGGGCAGTGACACAGAGCAATCGGATCCCTTGATAAGCTGAATCCATTCAAAGAAAAGTTTGAAAAGAACCAAATGAAAGGTCCTATCCCTAGCAGCAAAGCATGCAGGCCACATCTACAGCATGGGGACGTGTATCCAGTAAAGCACTAACTGTGAAGAGGATTGAGGGGCCATGCTGGGCAAGTCATTCAACATGAGCACCCAGTGTGATGCTGTGGTGAACAGGGCTAATGCCATCATTAGATGTAGGAAAAGAGCAGTGAGTAGCATAGGGAGGTGACACACCATCAGTGAGACTGATCCTGGAATACTGCATCCAGTTTTGGCGTCCACCTTTGAAAAAGATTTTGAGATATTGGATCTGGGGCAGCAAAAAGCAATGAAACGTTCTGATGGCTGGAGAAAAATGCCTGCTAGCGAGCTATTGAAAGAGCTCAGCCTGTTTAGATTATCAAAAAGATCGGAAGGTGACATCATTGAAGTGTTGAAGTGACTTCAAAGAGAGAAAACATTGGTATTAAAGGGCTCATTAATCTAGCAAAGAAAAACAATAACAAGACCCAGCGGCTGGAAACTCAAAGAGTCCAATTCATTTTAGAAATAGGGCACAAATATTCAACAGTGAGGATGAATCACAAAGAAACAAACTAGAAAGGGAAGTGGTTGGAATTGCCGATTTCTTGATGTCTTCTAATGAAGACTAGATGCCTTTCTGGAATGTGTTTAATGAAAAACTAGCTACTGTGCTATACAGAAAGCATGTGATATGCAGGGTGTCAGATTTCATGCTCTAATTGTCTCTTCTGTCCATAAAGTCTGCTAATTTATGAACAACTGAGCGTAGCACGGGGAAGAGCATCTTGTGTTCTACTGTATAATTGGTGTCATCCCCACAATGAAGAGTCATTGAGTGGGAAGATCCAGGGGAAGCAGCTCAAACACCCAATGTGTCTGGACAGCGGCAGGACATCAGCACTGCAGGGGAGGGGGTGGGTGCAGGGCCGGTGGTACCATTTAGGCCAACCAGGCGGTTGCGTAGGATGCCAACATTTTGGGGCGCCAAAAAGCGGGGCCCCCAATTTTTTTTAAAGCCTTTCAGTGGCTGTTGTGCTGGGAGGGAGTAGAAGTCTGAGCCGCCAGCAGGCAGCCCAGGGGTTCTCCTGGGTCAGTGCACCGTCGCTGCCGGAAGCCAGCCCAGGGGTTCCCATAGGTCAGCGCACCACTGCCGGCAGGCAACCCAGGGGTTCCCCAGGATCAGCGTGCTGCCACCAGCAGCCCAGGGGTTCGGTCTACCGGTGGCGCACTGACCCAGGGGAACCCCTGGGCTTAATGCCAGCGGCTCAGACTCCCTCTCCCTCCCAATGCAGTGGCCGCCCCATCCCATGTCATTCTTCTCATTGCGGGCAGTGGCGCCGGCGGCTGGGCAGAGCTCCGCAGCTCTGCTTAGCGCACATGGCACAAGTCCGGCGATGGGCACGACAGCAGGGCTTCTGGAGCAGAGGTGAGCTGGGCTGGGGAAGCGCCAGAGGGCTCCCGGGGGGGGGGGGGGGGAGCTGCCATGCGGAGGGCACCTCAGGGTGGGGTGGGGGTGCCTCAGGGTAGCGGGGGAGCTGCCACTGGAGGGCGCCTCAGGGCGGAGCTGCTGCATTGCTTGGGGGGTGGCGCTCAAGGCAGCAGTTTCACCTAGGGCACGAAACTTCCTTGCACCAGCCCTGGGTGGGTGTGGCAGTGACATCACAAGGGCCTTTGGCAGGACCTCAGCCTATTGGACAAAGGTGGTGGGGAGGCGATGATCTCACAGAGAGATCTTGACATCAGCCAGGCAGGACAGGGGTGCAGGACAGGGGCAACTTTGGAGATCCCTTTGGTTTGCTGCAGCATGTCTCCTTCTCAAGGTCTTTCCTTGAGGACTAAGAGAGAATTCACTTTCACGTACGCGAGCGCAAGGAGGACCCTCTTTGGAGTTTTCTCCTTTTCTTTTCTTGATTTTCCTAGAAAACAGGAGTCCCTGTACAGAAGGTAAGAGCCTCCGAGAGGTTTGGAACCTGTTCAGTCTGATCCATCAGGTGCCGGCTGAATTCTAGGAATGGAAAACTCTAGATTGAGATGGCATCATTGTATTCCCAACATAGGACTTGTCCCTTAGAATCACTGGGGACATTGGGGTTTCTCCTTTTTGTTTTCCCTTTTCCTCTGTCCCTCCTACCTTTCTCTTCTTGCTTCCTTTGTTATTTTCCTTTGCTCTCCTCTCATCACCAGGAGCTCTGTGTGTGCACCGGGGCTGCGGTGGGGGTTGTGGGAGGCCCTCACAGAGAGGTGAGACTGGAATAGTGCTCAGCGTGTGATCCCCTCGGTGGTGACCTGCACCATTCTTTGGGCTATTTGATGAGAACCCTTAGCCTCCCACCCCTCAAAGTCTCAACCTTGATTGGCTGAGGATGGGGCTATTGACAGGGAGGAAACTCTGGTCTTTGTTGTTCTCTTTTATGTCCAAGCAAATAAGTCACAACCAGTGATCTGTTTGACCGATGTTGATGCTGCTCTCCATTCATTGTCTCGGAGCAGTTCACGATCCTCTCTGACATTCCAATTCTTCTGAAATACTTGCTGAACAATTACTATGAACAATTGTTGGTCTGTAGCTCATTTGAGAGCAACTCTGCTACTGACAAGCTGCATCAGCTAAGACAAGTCACTGCTACTTTCTCAGCCTTAGTTTCTCCTTCTGTCAAGTACGAATAACAATCCTCTCCCATCTACCTTGCCATGGGTGGATGTTGGGGATCCATTGAAGAGTGTCATTAGTAGCCGTGCAGAATAGCAGGTGTCCTATCACATTGAGCCGTATCAGATTATGACATAATATTCTCTTTGACTGGTATTTTATTCTTTTGAAATTGTTAAGAGCAGCAACTACTTAGCTCAGACTGAAGCATCTCATCTAACTTTCTAGATCACAGAGTCTCCTCTTTGTGTACAACGAGACAGTTTAATGCACTGTGACAAACAGGAGATGCTCTTGTTTTGCAAACAAATATTTGTTTGCAAAGGATTTCATCCTACTTGTTATGTTTTCAAGAAACAAAGTGGTTTAGTCTGAATGGATTTTCTGACAGAAAAGGGTTTCCATGAAAATTTTCACCCCTTATTTCCTGGGCTCTATCCCTGCCTCCGGGAGTCAGACCTGTTGGCTTCTCTTTTTGGCTCTGTCACCGCTTTGTAATATTGCCTTGGCAGTGATCAGCTTGTTTTCAGGCCTGGCTTCACCGGCAAAGGCTCTAAGGACCGAAATATAAAACTAAGCATTCTGAGTGATTCCTTTACTTCATTCTCAATCCAGGGGGGTGTGGTAGAGGTATATAAACTTATGAGTGATGTGGAGAAAGTGGATAAGGAAAAGTTATTTACTTATTCCCATAACACAAGAACTAGTGGTCACCATATAAAATTAATAGGCAGCAGGTTTAAAACAGATAAAAGGAAGTTCTTCTTCACACAGCGCACAGTCAACTTGTGGAACTCCTTACCTGAGGAGGTTGTGAAGGCTGGGACTATAAGAGCGTTTAAAAGAGAACTGGATACATTCATGGTGGTTAAGTCCATAAATGGCTCTTAGCCAGGATGGGTAAGGAATGGTGTCCCTAGCCTCTGTTTGTCAGAGGATGGAGATGGATAGCAGGAGAGAGATCACTTGATCATTGCCTGTTAGGTTCACTCCCCCTGGGGCACCTGGCATTGGCCACTGTCCGTAGACAGATACTGGGCTAGATGGACCTTTGGTCTGACCTGGTACGGCCGTTCTTATGTTCTTATGTGCTCATTTGCTGCTTGGGCCCACAGCCCGGCTCCATGCGCATTCCCACACCTTGCCCTCTCTGTTTCCCTATCTGTTAATTCTGCTGGGTTAGATAAATGATGGCACAAAATTAGGGGGCTTTCCATGGGGGATGGGGATTTAAGGCTGGAGTTCTCAGTGGTACAGTATTGCCATCCCCAAACTTTGGAAAATCATGAGTCAGGACCCCCAGAATGATGTGATGCCTTTTGTGAGACTAAAAAATAAAAATACTAAGAAATGTTGAGTTCTTTCTATTTGCCTTCTGATTCTCACACTTTAGGCTGACTCAGGTCACATTTTAAGTTTTTCTCTGCAACCAAGACAACTAGAAACTTCCTTTGTTTAGGTGTCCCTAAGTTCTGTTTGCTAGAAGCTGGGAATGGCCAACAAGGGATGGATCACTTGATAATCACCTGTTCTGTTCATTCCCACTGGGGCACCTGGCATTGGCCACTGTTGGAAGACAGGAGACTGGGCTAGATGGACCATTAGTCTGACCCAGTCTGGCCATTGTTGTGTTCGTGAGATTTATTATAAAATTATTAGTGTTCGCAACACTTTTGACACTGTGTCTCCTTTATGCTGAGGCAGAACTGCCTTTAGCCTAGGTTAGAATCGGGCCTTTGAAACTTTGATTCCAGCTTAAGCAAGTTTTTGGCCTGTGAATTGAATATCCCTAGACTTGAAAGGATTAGATTTTATTGACAGATGTCAGCAAATGTTGATTTCACTTTGCGCACACAAAGGGATGAAAAAACATTTCCATTGATCAGAACTGAAATTTACAAATAGCTACGGTAAGAAAAATGCTGCTTGAGAACTTACTGGAGTTTAATTTAAGGAGATTTACTTAGCATGTGTTGACATGAGATGTTGACAATTTGTGTTTTAATAGTTACACCTTTTAACTTTTTGAATCTGTCTACTGTCCTAAATAATTATTGTCTGATTAAAATATTGTCTGAACTCCACCAATTTCCCACAACTGTGAACAATAATATTGATAAAAATTGAAACGGTGAAAGTTTAAATAGATAAATACATAAACATTCTTGCAAATTAATATTAATCTTATTTGTCAAAATTACATATTAAATCAAATGAATTCTGCCAAGCCTAAATATCACTCCTTGAACACACAGTTCTGTCAGCTCAGCAGGACAAGGGGAAGCTGATGTCCATGTGAAGTCCCAGTGACCTCCCCACACACACACCAGCAGAGGGGGCTGATTGCAGGATCAGAGCCTTATTGGGACATTTCTCACCAAAGCCCCCAGGGCTGGAGCATTTCGGGTGATCTGGCTCCAGCTCAGCAAACAGCCTGAGTCAGTTCCAGGAAGGGAAACACACAATTGTTACTGCTGCAGGCGGGACATATTTCTGAGCTCAGGAAAGTCAAACTAACCCTGTTACACTGCCCAGAGGGAGGCATGGCCACAGACAGCCCCGTGGAAAGTCTCCGGGAGGAAGCTACGTGCCCCATCTGTCTGGAGTATTTTAAGGACCCAGTGACTATAGACTGTGGGCACAATTTCTGCCGCGCCTGCATCGCCCAGTGCTGGGAGGGATCCGATACAGCCGCCTCCTGCCCTCAGTGCAGAGAAACTGGGCAACAGGGAAACCTCAGGCCGAACAGGAAACTGGCAAATATGGTACAAATGGTCAAACGGCTGAGTTTACAGGCAGCAAAGGGAGCAGGAGAGGAGAGGATGTGCGGGGAACACCAGGAGACTCTGAAACTGTTCTGTGAAGAGGATCAAACTTCTGTCTGTGTGGTTTGCCATCTGTCCCGGGATCACAGAGATCACAGGGTGATTCCCATAAAGGAGGCTGCCCAGGAGTACAAGGTAGGGAACTGCTGTCAAGTTTAATGGGTAATAACTTTCGGTTTTAATTACAGGCTGATTTCACTGAATGTTACCTATCACAGGTGTGACACATCATTCAGCTCTGTAAAGCCTTCATTGTCCGGGAGATGCTATCACAAAATTAATGATCTGGCAGTGAGGTGACAGAATCAGAATATCAAGTCTTGAAAGATACCTGTTGTGGGAAACTTTTCTCTGAGTTTCTGAATGTTTTTCACACTCAGTTTCCACTGCTGAAATAAGGGGACTTTTTACACCACGGTCGGTGTTAACCATCAGTGAGGTTTAAATCACAAGAGCTGCAGGCCAGTCTAGGTGAGTGTGTTACCTTCAGACTGGAGAACTGATGATTTAAATATCAACACTGTTAATTATTTTGTTCCCCCTGTGAGAGCAGAGAGGGAGAATTACAGCTCGGCACCATTTATTGCCAGTGATGCCTCCTTCCAGTGCCACAAGCGGGTGATGTTTGGGAGATGCCACCTCTTATTTCACCCCAGTAAAGGAGGACCAGGCCCAGAGAGCCCAGCAGAGCCCAGGGGTACATTCTAGCCCCATGAGGGGAGTCCTGCCCCAGGAGCCCCTTGGAGCCAATCAGCAACTCCATCCTCTTTTGAACAATCCACCATTTGAACAGATCATGGTGTCTCCTTTCGGTGACTCACGTGGGCAGAGCTTATTTTGTGGGTGGAGCTTCAAAGAATCCAGCCACTTTTGCCCCTCCCACATTCTGATCCTGGCTCGTTGCTGAAGCTGTTTTGCTGGATGCAGAGGCTGCTTTTCCGCCTCCTGTCTGTCACTAGCCCCTGCTGGCTCCATCGCTCACTGCTTCCCTGCAGCAGCACCGCAGGGGTGTCACCGAACAGGAGCTCTCAGCAGCAGCTGCAGCAGCAGCCTGGGCCTTGGGCAGAGGGCAGGAGAGAACTCGAGGGCTCAGAGAAAAGAGAAAACGTGAAACGGGAAGGGCTCTGGGGGGCTGCCAGGGGTGCCACACAGAGCGGGGCTGAGGGGGCAGGAGCACGTTGCTGTGCTGTGTGAAGGAATCACACGCTGTCAAAGGGGAAGAGCCCTGGGGTATTCCAGCTCTGGAGCAGTTATAACTATGGGTGACACATTCACCCCGACCCAGTGTTCCCTGTACCTCACTGACCTCCAGCCACATCACAGCTTCACCCTGTGCAGTTAATGGGACTGCGCTGGCTCAGGTGCTCAGCTGCTGCCTGAGGGAGGCCACATGGGAGCCTGGACAGACGGGAGCACAGTGGGGTCTTGTTCCTGGCCTGGGTCTGGGTACAGTGCAGCGAGGTGCTGCCCCAGCCTCTTCACTCGCACTGGCAGGAGGGATCGTTTAGAACCTTCCCAGCTGTTTCCCCTCTGGCCTGTGCTCAGTGATGTGAAGCTTTAGCTCAGACACAGGCTCTGAGAAGTCCTGAGTGTGTGCAGGGAGCAGAGCCCCTGCTCTGAGACTGGTGCCTCTGCTCCCATGGGGCCTTTGGGGCCGGCAGAGCCCAGTCTGCTGCCTCCTTCCAGGGTATTTTACTGCTCATGTATGAAATGCCAATATGGACAGTACTGTCCACCCATCGGACAGGCAGACTAATGGCTGTTTTTCACATGCGATGTCCCTGCAGGAGAAACTCCAGGGAGCCCTGGCCCCTCTGAGGAAGGAGCTAGAAGAGGCCTTGGCTCTGATGTCTGCAGAGGAGGAGGAGATCACAGAGTGGCAGGTGGGTGTCCGGGTTTATTCCTCCCTGAGCCCTTCCCCCTGCAGCGTTCCCAGGAATGACGGGACCATAAAGCTCCAGGAGGAGGTTATGACCCTGCTCTGGTTGTTTGCTCCATTGCACAGGCTTGGTGCCGGCCATGGGCAGCGCATGCCTCTGGGATTTGGGGAGGCCGGGCATGAGTGCCAGAAACTCCCCGGCACCCAGGTCATTGCCCTGCCCATTGCTCCACTCCCATTTGGCCTCCTCTCCTCAAGGTCCCGCCCATATGCCGCTCCTGCTCTGCCCCAGCTCCCACTCAGCCCCCTCCCCAGAGGCTCCCCGCTCACCGTTCACTGTTGCAGCTCGCTCCTCTCCCCCACCCCCTCCTCCAAGTCCCCCTCGCCTACCGCTTGTTCCTTTCTGCCGCCTCCTGCCTTAAGGGTGAGTGATGGGGAGGAAGGACGGAGAGGAGCAATTGGCAGGGCCCCCCCCACAGCTGATGGGCAGCAGGCAGTGGATGCTGCTGGTTTCAGGGGAAGAGCTGAAGCGAGGGTTCTGGGCAGAGCACAGGCAGCACTCCAAAGGCAGCAGGTCGGCAGCAGGTCTGCAGCATCCTCCGAAGAGAGGGGCACTGTATCCTGTTTGGGGAAGCTCAGCCTCCCCTGGCCTATGGTACCTGCCATCCAGGGTGCTGGCAGCATCAGGCTGTGTCTCTGGTGGGGATGTCAGCGCAGCAGCTCTGGTAGGCGGAGGAGGGGCAGTTCCTGGGCCTTGTACAGTGGTGCAGACCCATTCCTGGGATCTCTGATAGGGGCAAATTCTCAATATTGGATGCAGTGTTTTCACTATTGTGTGGATCCTGTTTCCCTCCTGCACATGAGGATGGTGTGTCAGCGGCTACAGCCATCGGTTTTCAGTGGCCTCCATGACCAAGTTCTGCAGCATCTCTGCAGCCTGGAGGAAACAGATTGTTCCTTCTCGCTCTGCACCCACAATCCCTGCAGTGAATCTGTCCAGTGCGTGGGCCAGACACTGGAGGTGGGAGGATGATTTGCCCCCCATGGTTGAGGTTGAGATTCATTGAGCTGACTGGGCTGGGGTTATGCTGGGAGCTGAGCACTTCTGAACATCAAACCGAGTTGGGAGTGTGGAGCTCTGTGGAAAAATCTCCCCCTAGGGTGCATCTGCATAGCCCCAACAGCCAGCTGCAGGCTAGTGACTGAGTAATAACCAGGGCTTGGGTGGGCTTGTACAGCCTGTGCTGCTGCTGCGGTTTCTTAGCTACAAGTACCTGAGCTAGTCAGATCAGAGCTAGCCTGGGTGTGTCTACACAAGGTGCTGTCACAGCTTCATTGCAATGGGGACACCCCCGGAGTGAGCAGAGCCAGGGGCAGGTCAGTGTCAAGCCAGGCAGCGCTCGGCCACTTTGACATCTCTGTTGCCATCACGTGGCCACTTCATCCCAGTCACCTGCTACTGTCACTGTGACTTCACCTGTGCTTGTCTGTAGCCAGGTGATGAACCCATGGGGAAAAAAAGGCTGTTCAGGTTAACCTACCTCTTAGAGTGAAATCTCTGCAGGGAGCGTGGGGGGTGAGGAAGACACCAGCAGCAGGGATGAGAGGAGAAGTAGGTGCCCCACTATTCAGACAAAAATGGCCATTTACAAGAGCTGAAGTGCTCAGAGCTGGGTGCCTCTGGTTCTGCATCTGAAGCCGTATTTAGAGCCCTGCAGAAGTGGGCTGGTTTCCAGAGGACAGAACCGCAACAGTTCCCACTGCTGCAGCAGAAGCAGTTGGTGCTCAGTTCCTCAGAAAATAGGGATTTAGGTGGATAACAATTAACAGCCAGGTTTGAATGTGTCCGTCAAAGTGCCCAGAGAGCAGGTGGGGCAGAGCTGGCATCAGCCAACCCGCTGCTCTGTGAGCCTAGCGGGCTTCCTAAAGGCTGTGATCCCAGGGGCACTGGGCACATGGACACGGGACACTCGGCCAGGCTGGGTGAGGCCAAAGCCAGCCCTGGCAATGGCCTGGGTGCCCAACACCCATGTGAGCCCCCGGATGGCACCCAAAGGACTATTAGCATCAGCCCTAGGTCCTGAACTTTGCAGCCCTGGGAGGAGGTTGTCAAAGAAGGAGCATCGCTCACATTCTGCTGTGACGGCTCCCCTGGGTGTCTGAGTGCCCAGCAGTGGGCACCCAAATGCCCCCGTGGACACCCTGTGTGGCCCCCTGTAAATCTCTCCTGCTCCCTCGATTTCTCCCCACTCCCCAGTGTCCATCCTATGCTACCTGCAATAACATACTGCTTCTTTACAAAGCACCCTAGACAACCCTGCTATGGAACTGGCCATATGAACTCTGAACTAAAAGAAAGCCATTATGGTACGTTTCCCAAAGAAGTAAATCTCCTTTCAAACCTGATACTGATCTAATCGCCTGCTTCATGGACAGAGGCCCAGTCTGTGCAACTCAATATATGGCTCACGTTTTCTCTGTGCCTTTCCTATTCTTCTATTTCAAGGGGAAAGTGAAGAATAGGAGAGAGATGATTGCTGGTGAATTTAACCAACTGCACACACTGCTGAGAGAGGAGGAGCAGCTGCTTCTGCATAGCCTGGAGGAGGAGAAGAGGGAGACTCTGCAGAGACTAAGAGAAAATGTCACCAAACTCTCGCAGCAAAGCTCCTCTCTGAAGCAGCTAATCACAGAGATTGAGGAGAAGTGTCAACAACCAGTTGTCGAGTTGCTAAAGGTGAGATGGCCTCAAAATTCTCCACCCATCCAGAATTAGAACTCAGATCCCTGGGTCTGAATTCCAACAATTAGAGTAAATGTGTTCTGTGGTTTACTGACAAACAGAACATCTGGCTAAGGGCTCCATCAGTTCCAAAATATCCCAGTTCATGTTAGAGGGGAATTCTCCTCCTGGAGCCCCAGTGAGGCCATGGGAGATTAAATGGACGATAGAAGAATGATACTGAGCTAAACCCATCCCTGCTCTGACTCCAGAACATTGGACCCAACATAGGCGTTAAACACAGATACTGATGGGTTGGGTCCATAGAAGGGAGAACCCTTTAGCTAAATTCCTGTCTCTTCTACATAAATGAAACAAGTGTTAATGCACAATAGTGTACGAGATTTTACCACAAAGCAGTGAAGCCTGGGAGGGTTGATCTATTTTCTAGATGAAATTTTGATGCCCAGAGTGAAACTCACACAGTTTGATGCACATTGTGTTAATACAGAACATTGATTCTCTTTTTTTCCTTTCAGGATGTGAAAAGCACCTTGAGCAGGTGTGTTTCCTATGTTCATTGCTCTTATATTCTTGGTGGTGGTTCTGGGATGAAGTGTGTACAGAGCAGCTGAGTGATGATGGAACGTTTTCTTCGTAGGAGTGAGAATGTGAAACTCCAGGAACCAGAAGCTGTTTCTACTGATCTGGAGAATGTGTATAAAATTTCCCTTGACATGAGGGAAGCACTGAAGAGATTCGTAGGTGAGTGGATTCTACTGGGACATTCAGCTGTGTTGTGCCTGGGGCTCTGGACAGAGCTTGGAACCCCAGGACACGCATGCACCCAGTTAACAGGCTTGGAGCTGTGATAGCTGGAGGCTGATATGCTGAGTGCTGGGCAGTTTTCCTCCTACTTACAGCCACCTGCTGGTACTTGCCCAGGTGTCTGACCAGGCCCCGTCACTCTGACATCCTGACCCCTCCATGGCTGAGTTACTGGGTGTCCCTGAGCCAGGTGCTGTGAGGCCTGGACTGGGCCCATTGTACTGGGAGCTCCAGAGACGGGTAATGGATGGTGTGTCTGTGCCTCTCTCCTGGGACATGTGAGGGCTGCGTTGTGTGGGCACCGCTCAGCACTGCCCCAGCCCCCATTAGCCAAGGCTGGCCCAGCTTTCTGAGCAGGAGGAGGGGCCAGTCTGGCTGCTGTGGTCTGACCTGGGCCATGTGTTACTGGGTAACAAGCTGAATCCTGCGGGTCCCTGGTCTGCTCTGAGCACAGCCCAGTGTGAGGTTGGGTCAGAGGTTTGCTGCTCAGTGAGTGAGACTCACTCACAAGTGTGACCCTGTCGCAACGGCTGAGCGTGAGCTGCCCCCATCCAAACCCCTCCCACAACCCCAGTGCAGAGACCGGGGGCAGAGGCAGAAACCTGACAGCGAGGAGGGACAGAGAAGAAGCTAAGACAGAGGAGAGGTGGGTGGGAAGGTTCAGTGAGCTCGATCTGTGATTGTTGAACTGGCCCATTCCTACTACCCCCGCTGCTCCTCTCTTCCCACCCACCCCCAGCAGGGGGCAGTGGAAGGGGCCAAGCTGGGTGTGTCTGTCCCAGCTGATGGAGGCTGCGCAGTCGGTGCTGGCTGCAGGGCCAGGATCTCAGGGCTCTGGGGAGCAGGAACCCCAGGCTGTTGGGGAAGCAGCTTCCTCTCTGTGAGTGGCTGGAGTTGGGGCCAGAAGCTGGGAGCCATGGCTGGGAGTGGACCCGCAGTTGTGGCTGGGAGCTGGGGGCTTTGACAGGGGGCAGAACTATATTTGGGGCTGGGGCTGCAGCTGGGTTCTCAGCCTGGAGCAGGGCCGGGAGTGGGTGGCTGAAGTCGAGGCCGGAGATGCAGCTGGGGCTGAGGGTGGGGCCAGAGTGGAGCTGGGGACAGAGCAGGGCTGGGTAACATTCCCTTTCTGCCACCATGGGGGTTGGTCCAGGCCTTGTCAGGTCCCCCAAATGTTCCTCCACACCTCTGAGGGGGGCACGACCCACAGTTTGGGGAGCACTGCTCTAGGAGCCCCTTCCAGACTCCTTGCTCTGGTGAGCTCTCCTGGGAGCTCCTCTCCTCAGCAGCTTCCTGTCCCTAGGATCCCTTCAGCTGAGCCCTGGTTACCCTTTATCGGCCTCATTAGCTGTCTCACTGCCGACTAGCCACCTGGGGATTTAATGACTTCCAAGTTGGTCTGGGTTGTCTCATTCTCCCTTACAGGGGCCTGTCACAGGCAGTCTGGTCCCTGACTCCCCTAACAGGGCCAGCCCTCTTGATACATTTCCCCCCACCCCCAGAGCCAACCTGTATTCCAAGGAAGGCTTGACCATGGCTGACACTTGGTTATGTTCTGCTGGAAAAGTTTCAAACTCCAGGGAAGTAAATTGGTGGCCACTTCCACGAGCTGCACGGAGCTAGGGCAGGCAGGGAACCTGCCTTAGCCCTGGGCCCCCGCTGCGCCACTGAGCAGACTTTTAATGTCCCAGTCAGTGGTGCCAACCGGAGCCACCAGGGTCCCTTTTTGACCAGGCTTTCCAATAAAAAACCAGACATCTGGCAACCCTATGGACAGGTGCCAACCCCAGGTCCTGTCCACATGGCCCAGTAACACCCAGTTGAGCCAGGTACAGGCAGCCACATGCCAGGCTAGGCCCCTGGCAGGGACCCTGAGCTCCCAGCTGCCATGGTCACTAACAGTGTTAACTCTGTCATGTGCCACTCACCATGCTTAGAGCCCCCTGGACCCAGCCCCGGGAACTGCTGAACCTAGAACCATAGCAATGCAGGGCTGGAAGGGACCTGGAGAGGTCACCTAGTCCAGCCCCCCATGCTAGGTCAGGGACTAGACTATCCCTGGCAGGGGTTTGTCCAACCTGTTCTTACAAACCTCCAGTGACGGGGATCCCAGTGCAGAGCCTCACTGCCGTGAGAATTAGAAAGTGTTTCCTCATCTCCAGCCTCAACCTCCCTTGCTGCAGATTGTGCCCGTTGCTCCTTGGACAGGCCCTCGCCCTGCCCGCTGGGGCACTGGCTGTGTCACCAAGCCTGAGCATCACTGTTATTGCACTGAATAGCTGGCGGCACTGGGCTGGCTCGGGGGGCAGTGAGGGCAGCTTGGGCCTTTCACTCCCCAGTCACTGATCTGAGGCCAGGCTCAGAGTCCGGTTCCCAGTGGATAGGAGCTCACATCGTAACTCACCTTAACGGCAGCCTCACCGGCCACCTCCGCAGGGAGGCCAAGGTCTGAATGGGCTGCAGGGACGATTCCTCCCCAGGGAGAGGTTCCGGCAGATGTCAGGGCTGAGCCATGTTGGCAGGACAGTGGGGGGCTGACACGGCCTCTGTCTCCTTAATGTTCAGTACACAGGGCTGCAGCAGCCGGGGTGTAAAACCCAATTCGTACCCCCAGCACTGAACTCACTGTCAGTGCCCCAAGGGTCCTCTCCTACTGGGGTTGGGGAATGAGTAAGGGGCACTGGAAGAGGGATGCCAGGGAGCCATGTCCCCATCACTTTTACCAATGGGAGGGCTATTCCCTCCCACTTTTTACTAGCTGTAAGGGTGAGCAACGATGAGGGAGGGGCCGAGAGGAGAGACCAGGGGGTCAAGGTGTTGGGGGAAGAGGTGGTGTGAAGGCAGGGGCTCAGGAAGAAGGGGCAGTGTGAGAGCGAGGGTTCAGGGCTGCGGGGACAGGAGCTCAGGGAGAAGAGTTGGCACGAGTGGGTGACCCCTCTACTTTTAGGGAGCTTCCATCACTCCTGGGGAAAGCATCATCCCGGATCCCGATCCACGGGCACATCTGTGCAGGGGCGGCTCCAGGCACCAGCGCTCCAAGCACGTGCCTGGGCTTGCAAGCCGGGGGGGGCGCTATGCCAGACGCCCCTAGGGCTGCAGGCTGGGTGCCTTCAGCGGCTTATAGAATAGAATAGAATCATAGGGTTGGAAGGGACCTCAGGAGGTCATCTAATCCAACTCCCTGCTCAAAGCAGGACCAGTTCCCAAACCAAATTTTTATCCCAGTTCCCTAAATGGCCCCCTCAAGGATTAAACTCATAACCCTGGGTTTAGCAGGCCAATGCTCAAACCGCAGAGCTATCCCTCCCCTGCGGAGGGTCCGCTGTCCCGTGGCTTCGGACCCTCCGAGCTTGGGGCTGCAAAATGTCTTGAGCCACCCCTGCATCTGTGTATTTGCTGGGTGTACAGAGCTCTCTGTGTGGAGACACTTTCACGCTCACCCAGGAACCTGTGCTGGGAGGCCCCACTGCCCAGGAGGCTGAGGGCTCTCACATCCCTGCCCTGGGGGTGAAGGGAGGGGCCCTGGGGCTGCTGTTCCCCATTCCAGGAAGGGGGTGAAGAGGATGTGGACACAGCCAATGCCCCCTCTTTCACTGTGAGGGGCAGACCTGGCTCCTCCCTGGCAGGAGCGGCTCTAGACATTTCGCTGGCCCCAAGAACAGCGGCATGCTGCAGGGGGTGCTCTGCCGGTCGCTGGTCCCACAGCTTTGGTGGACCTCCTGCAGGCATGTCTACCAAAGCTGTGGGACCAGCAGGACCCTCCGCAGGCACGCCTGTGGGAGGTCCGCTGGAGCCGCCTGCCGCCCTCCCAGCAACTGGCAGAGCACCCCCCACGGCATGCTGCCCCAAGCATGCGCTTGGCGTGCTGGGGCCTGGAGCTGCCCCTGCTCCCTGGGCTTCAGAGCCTGAGCTCCAGCCAGAACCTGAAAATCTTTGCGGCTATTTTTATTTCCAAAGAGGGAGCCCCATAAGCCTGAATCTGTCCACCCTGTTCCAAGACTCGCTGCTGCAGGCTGCGTCGAAGGACCCGAAGTGTCTCCAGAGTCTTGAATGTGAAAGTTCCCAGCGTGTCTGTCCCAGGGCTGGTTAATGAGAGCAAGGGGGCTGGCTGGCACAGTCATTAGATGGAGACACCTGAGCCCCTGGGGCTCTTCGATGGTCTCTGTGCCCATTATCCATTCTGGGAGATGCCCAGGTGCAGCTGTAGAGGGTCTGTGCCACTAGCATCATCCATGGGACAAATGGTTCTGGACAGAGAGTTCAGGCAGGAGCCAAGTCTCCATTTTCAGCCTGATTTGTGGGGCTGAGCTCAGGGGCCCAGGGGGCATTTGTCTGGAAAGGGCAAATTAACCAGCAGCTCTGGAGTGTTTCATAGCTGATGTCCTGAGCCTGGGCTGCCTGTAACTGCATTTCTGAGGATGTTGACAGTCTCTCATTGCAAGTCACTGGGATTGGGGCTCCTACGTTGCTCAGAGAGGTTTGCAGTGGAGCTGGGTGAAATGTTTTGGACAAATAGTTTATTTGCTGAAAATTATATTTCGGGTCAAGAGAAACTATTCATGACTCCGTGTCGGGTTTGCTGACTAGTTTCAATTAAGAGAAAAAGGTGGCACCGCTTCCCTTGTAGCCTTTAGCCCAGTATCTGGGCCCTCAGCTGGGAGCCCCAGGTTCAATCCCCCCTTGTGATGCCATGAGAGCTTGGACTGCTGGACTCCGGGTGTCTGATGACGTCCCCCTGTGTCTTAACACTGCCATGAGCACTGGGCCAGAGCATGGGAGTGAGAACGACTCTGCAACCCAGTGTGTCAGGCATCCACATAGGAGCTCAGAGTCTAGCTGCCGAGCTCCAGTGACCCTGTAATTATTGATCCATAACCCCAGTGACGGGAGGGGTTACGGTCCCTGGCACAGCAGTGTCTCAGCCATGTCTGCCAGGGTTTCCTTGCACTGATGTAGCTGCACTGGTGCAAACCCCTAGAGACAACGCGCTGTGCAGGTGTGAACTGGGACTGGTCCCCAGTGCAGCTTCTCCCAGATGGAGAGGGCTTTAAGTGGGGACGTGCCCCCTCCACTCCCCACTGCCCTAGCCTCATTAGCACGCATTTATTCCCCCCCCCGAGAATCTTCCACTGTACTGTCCCCCAAGTGAGCCCAATCCAGACAACTGCCCCTGTGGGGCCAGGCGAGGAGAGGGGCTGGCTGTGGGGTTTTCCTGGCTGGAAGGTGGGGCCTGTGTGGCCTGCCAGCATGAAGAGTCCCAGCTGCTCCACCTGGGGTAGGGCTGCACCCCGACTGTGTGTGGGGACAGCACCGACCTGCTATGAGTGAGAAACAAACCACACATGGCCCCAGAGCAACAGAGATTCCCTGGGGCCTGCCTCTCCCTCCCCCTCTCTGGCTCCGACCCCTGTGAGGGACCCTGGACCCTGCGTGTATTCTGACCCCTCACCAACATCCCTCCCTCTCTTCTCACTCCCCTTCTGCTCCCCTGGGCACCTGCCCCTCTACTCCCACTTTCCCTCCCTGGCACATGCTCCTGCCCTCCAGCCATCTCTGCCCCCCTGGAACAGCCCATCCCTTCTTCCCCTGCCCTCCTGGCACCTGCCCTTATCCCCCAAACATCCTCTGCACCCTGGATCCATCCCATCACTTCACACCCCTGCTATGTCCTGGCATCCACCTCTCCCCTTCCCCTCCTCTGTGCCATGTCTCCCACCCCTCCCCTCACCCTCCTCTGCTGTCCTGACATTCACCCTTCTTACTCCCCTCAGCCCTCCTGACACCTGCCCCCTCCCCACCCTTTCTGACAAAGCCCCAAATATCAGGACTGTCCCTATAAAATGGGGACATCTGGTCACTTTATGTGGTATTGACTCATTTCTCTTGGTTTTATTTTTAGACAAACTCCAGGCTGAGCTCAGTAAGTTCTATTCCCCCCAGTATCATCCTGTGTGACATTGTCTCCTGCTCAGCGTGTTGGTGTTCAGGGGCGTTCTCACCCTTCTGTCTGTGTTTGATTGCAGGGTGGAGACGCGCCCAGATCTACGCAGGTACTGTACATACCACTGGTGTTTTATCCATGGTGAGATCCATGTCCCCCGGGAGTGCTCTGCTCCTTTCCCTGCACAGAGCATTTTCCTATGACATTCAATAGGCTGGAAACAGCAATGTCACTAGGGTGGATGGAAAGGGGCAGACAAAACCCAGGTTTCTTGCAGAGCAGGGACATGCCCCCTTTGGGAAAGGGCTGGTTGGTGAGGGAATACTGCCCCTGGTGTCACCTTTCTAGGGCCGTACCTGGGCTCTGCAGGATGGACGTTCTTATCGTCCCATCATTTGCACTGAACTGCTCAGCTCTCTCTTCCCAGCAGCAGGGTTTCTATGCTCAGACCGGGCTTTAGCCCACAATTTCCTTCTAGCGTAACAGGCCCAGACAGGAGCTGTTCAGTGTCCCCCTGGATTTGGGGTGAGGAAGGCCCTGTCCCCACTTCAAGGGCAGACAGGTTTTTATAACCAGCTTGTGATGCTCTCCTGACCCAGTTGCAACAAATTGTGCCCCCACGGCAACTTTTCTGCCTCACAGCCGTGGGTGAGGGGTGTGTGTGTGTATTTGTACCCAGCCTGCAGCCTGACCGTGTGTGTGCCCTGGTGCAGGCTGGGAGAGTCTGGGCAGCTCCAGCAGGGATCAGAGAACCCAGGGGCCGTGCACACACATTGCAGCACCACTGGCCCAGGGGTCCATGCACTCAGGGTATCCTACCGCACAGAGCTGGGAGGGAGGGGGGCACCCAGGGCAGTTACACAAACACCACTAGGGGTCCTGTTAGGGTCACCACCTCTGAGGTGCAACAAAACGGGAAATCTGCCTACTTCACTGCACTCTTGGTAGCTCTCACTCAGCCTCCTCAACTCCTCCCCTCCCTCCTTCCTGTTTCCTGTCCTTTCAGACTCCCAACAGCCAGTGCTCCCAGTTCTAATAATTACAAACAGCATCTAAACACCACATTCCCTCCTCTCTTAAGAAACTCTCCCAATTAAAATAAACTGGTGTTCTAACCACAGGAACAAATATGAAACAAGACACTATACTGTGGGAAGAAATATTACACTGAAAACACTGTAGATACTACATAACATAGTCTCTAGTCCAGACAGGTGGTCGTCTGGGTCTGACAGGCCGTCTCTCAAGCCCCGGTTCCAGTGCAATGTCTTGTTGTGTGGATACTACGGTGAAGTCATCCAATACACACTGGGTGTTGGCATAATCTCCTCTTGGTGCACAGGCAGGTGCAAGATAAGAAGCATTCCATACCTACCCATTAGAAAACGATAGGTGTAAGGTCCCTTCTTCTCTCTGATCTTAAGAGGAGCTGTGAATTTCTCATCCCCTTTGCATAAAATTCCAGGGTTTTGTATTCTAATGAAGGAACCACACTCAAACTTTGGTTCCTTAGCACCCCGCCGCTTGTCTGGGAAAGCCTTATACTTTGCTTGGTTCCATTCAACTGTTTTTTCTCATATCATCCTCGGTAGGGGCCTCAGGTCATGCATAACAATCCAGCAATGTTCAGTTTAGTATTCATCTGTTTCCCATGTAGTAACTCTGCGGGTGATCTTTGCGTTGTGGCATGTCGTGTAGCCTGGAATGCTTCAAGAAATCGGTAGTGAAGGGTATCCACAATCACCCTTCCAGTTCAGCCGTTTGCAAACTCTCTTTCAAACGTCTGTTAAACTGTTCAATTTCCCCATTGGCTTGAGGGTAATATAGGGATGACTTTCTGTGTAAAATGTTCCTCTTAGCTAGAAAAGTTTCAAACTCCAGGGAAGTAAATCGGCGGCCGCTTCCAGGAGCTGCACAGAGCTAGGGCAGGCACGGAGCCTGCCTTAGCACCGGGCCCCTGCTGCGCCACTGACCAGACTTTTAATGTCCCAGTCAGCGGTGCCAACCAGAGCTACCAGGGTCCCTTTTCGACCAGAAGTTCCAATCAAAAACCGGATGCCTGGCAACTCTATGGACAGGTGCCAGCCCGAGATCCTGTCCACATGGCCCAGTGATACCTTCCTGAGCCAGGTACGGGCAGCCACGTGCCAGCCCAGGCCTCTGGCAGGGACACTGAGCTGCCAGCTGCCAGAGTCACTAACAGTGTTAACTCCCACACCAGGCTTAGAGCCCCCAGGGCCTTGGGCCCAACCTGAGAACAGCTGTAAGCTGGCACCAGAGCAATGCTCGGCTGGAAGGGACCTCAAGAGGTCACCTAGTCCAGCCCCCCACGCTGGGTCAGGGACTAGACTATCCCTGGCGGGGATTTGTCCAACCTGTTCTTATAAACTTCCAGTGACGGGGATCCGACAAAGTCCCTTGGAGCTGGGTCCAGAGCTTCACTTCCCTGAGAGTTAGGAAGTGTTTCCTCATCTCCAGACTGTTTCCCTTGCTGCAGATTGTGCCCATTGCTCCTTGGAAAGGCCCTCGCCCTGCCCACTGGGGGCGCTGACTGTGTCATAAAGTGTTGGCATATCTGTTATTGCACTGAATGGCTTGCGGCGCTGGGCTAGCTCAGGGGGGCAGTGAGGGCAGCGGGGCAGGGTCAGCTCCAGGCACCAGCGTAGCAAGCTGGTGCTTGGGGCGGCACATGGAAGGGGACGGCACGTCCAGCTCTTCGATGGCAATGCAGCAGTGGGTCCCTCACTCCCCCTCAGCAGGAAGGACCTGCCGCCGAATTGCCTCCAAAGAAGCATCGTGGCGGAAGTGCCGCAGATTGCGATCGTGGCTTTTTTTTTTATGGCTGCTTGGGGCGGCACAAACCCTGGAGCCGGCCCTGCAGCTGGGGCCTTTCACTCCCCAGTCACTGATCTCAACCCAGGCTGACAGTCCAGTTCTCAGGGGACAGGAGCTCACATCGTAACTCACATTAACGGCAGCCTTCCCGGCCACCTCCACAGGGAGGCCAAGGCCTGAACGGGCTGCAGGGATGGTTCCTCCCCAGGGAGAGGCTCCGGCAGGTGTCAGCACTGAGCCATGTTGGCAGGATAGTGGGGGGCTTACACGGCCGCTATGTCCTAGTACCCTTGATACACAGAGCTCCAGCAGCCGGGGTGTAAACCCCACTCGCACCCCCAGCACTGAACTGACTGACCCTGCCCCAAGGCTCCTCTCCTCCTGGGATTGGGGGTGAATAAGGGACACTGGAAGAGGCGGGGCAGGGGGCCATGTCCCCATCACTTTTACCAATGGGAGGGCTGTTCCCTCCCACTTTTACCAGCTGTAAGGCTGAGAGACAATTGGGGAAGGAGCTGAGAGCAGTGACCAGGGGGTCAGGGTGTTGGGGGGAAGAGGTTGTGTTAAGTCGGGCACGGGGAGAAGGGCTGGCATGAGTGGGTAACCCTGCTTCCATCACTCCTGGGGAGAGCACCATCCTGGATCCTGATCCACGGGCACATCTGTATATTTTCCCGGTGTACAGAGCTCTCTGGGTGGAGACACTTTCACGCTCACCCAGGAACCTGTGCTGGGAGGCCCCACTACCCAGGATGCTGAGGGCTCTCACTCCCCTGCCCTGGGGGTGAAGGCAGGGGCTCTGGGGCTGCTGTTCCCCATCCCAGGAAGGGGATGTGGACACAGACAATGTCCCCTCTTGCACTGTGAGGGGTAGATCTGGCTCCACCCTGGGCTTCAGAGTCTGAGGTCCAGCCAGAATCTGAATGTCTGTGCAGCTATTTTTAATTCCAAAGAGGAAGCCACATAAGCCTGAATCTGTCCACCCCGTTCCAAGACTCGCTTCTGCAGGCTGTATAGAAGAACCCAAAGTGTCTCCAGAGTCTGAGTGTGAAAGTTCCCAGTGTGTCTGACCCAGAGCTGGTTAATGAGAGCGAGGGGGGTGGCTGGCGCAGTCGTTAGATGGAGACACCTGAGCTCCTGGAGCTCTGAGATGGTCTCTGTGCCCATTATCCGCTCTGGGAGATGCCCAGGTGCAGCTGCAGAGGGTCTGTGCCACTAGCAATGTCCATGGGACAAATGGCTCTTGGCAGAGTTCAGGCTGGAGCCAAGTCTCCATTTTCAGCCTGATTTGTGGGGCTGAGCTCAGGGGCCCAGGAGGCATTTGTCTGGAAAGGGCAAATTAACCAGCAGCTCTGGAGTGTTTCATAGCTGATGTCCTGAGCCTGGCCTGCCTGTAACTGCATTTCTGGGGATGTTTACAGTCTCTCATTGCAAGTCACTGGGATTGGGGCTCCTAAGTTGCTCAGACAGGTTTGCAGTGGAGCTGGTGAAATGTTTTGGACAAATAGTTTTTGTTGCAAAGTTATATTTCAGGTCAACATAAACTATTTGTGAATCCATGTCGAGTTCGCTGACTAGTTTCAATGAACAGAAAAAGGTGCTGCCTCTTCCTTTGTAGCCTTTAGCTCAGTGGCTGGGCCCTCAGCTGGGAGCCTCAGGTACAATCCCCCCTTGTGATGCCATGAGGGCTTGGACTGCTGGGCTCCAGGTGTCTGATGATGTCCCCCTCTGTCTAAACACTGCCATGGGCACTGGGCCAGAGCGTGGGAGTGAGAAGAACTCTGCAGCCCAGTGGGTCAGGCGTCCACATGGGAGCCCAGAGTCCAGCTCCTCTGCTCCAGTGACCTTGTAATTATTGATCCATAACCCCAGTGACTGGAATGGTTACGGCCCCTGGCACAGCACCTCTACCCGCTTCCCTGGGGCCTACCACTGCCATCACTCCCTCCCTCTGATGGCCACCCCACCCCTCACCCTCCTCTGCTGTCCTGGCTTTCACCTTCTTACTCCTCTCGGCCCTCCTGACACCTTTGCCTCTCCCTCTCTGACCCCTGGCACCCACCTCTTCCCTCACCCCCCTATGCCCACCCCTCCTATAGCCCCAGTCTGACCCCCAGGCACCTGCCTCTCCTCAAACCCCTCTCCTAACAACTCCCTCTACCCATCTGCCCTACCTCTCTGCTCACCCCTTTCTGCCCCCTGGTGCCCACCCTTCCCATTGCCCCCTACTCTGTCCCCTAGATTCCACTCCTCCCCTCCCCTGCCCTCCCTGTGCCTGCCCTTCTGCTCAACCCCCTCAATTCCCTGCCATCTGCCCTTCCCCTTCCCCTTCTCCCCGCACCCTTCTGCTGCCTGCCCCTCCCTCCCTCCTCCTGCCCCCCAACACTTGACCCTCCCCTTGTCCCCTTCCTTCCTGGTGCCCATCCCCTCACCACCCTCTGCTCCACTGACCCTGCTCTCCTCTCGTCCCTCTGCCACCATCACTCATGCCACCTTCTCTTTATTTCTCACCCCTGCCCCTCCCCTCCCCCTTTGGCTCCATGACACCTGCACCCCTCACCACCCCTCCAGTCCCCTGGTGCCAGCTCCTCCTCTGCCCCAAGTCCCAGCTCTCCCCTGGCCCCATTTGCCTCCCTGGTGCCTGCTGTTTCCTTTGTCTCCTCTGCCTGCCTGGTGCAAGTCCCTTCTCTCACCCCCCTTTGGGACCCCTGGTCTCAGCCCTTCCCCTCACCTCAGCACTGCTGCACCCCTCCCCTCCCCCTCTCCTAACCTCTGGGCCCCACCCCTCCCTTTATCCTCCCTCTGCCCCCTAGTGCCCACATCTCCCTGCACACGCCTCTGCCCCCCTAGGGCCTGCCCTTCTCCACACCCCTCTCTCTGCCCCCTTCTACTCACCTGCTCCTTCACCCCCCCATTCTGCCCCTTTGGCACCAGTGCCTGTTCATTCGCTCCCCCCCATGGTTCTACCTCCCCCATTCCTCATCATCTCACCCCCGGCAGCTCACCCTGCTCCTGATTTCCCCTGCCCCATTGGAGCTTCCCCATTCCATCACACCCCTCTGCCCCCTAGTGCCTGCCCCTTCCTGTGCTTCCGTGTGCCTCCTGGGGTCCATCCCATTCTGCCCTGGTGCCCATCCCTCCCCTCAGCCCCTGCAGCCTTCTGAAACCTGCCCTGCCCTTCACACCCCCCTCTGCCTCCTGGTGCCTGCCCCATCCCTTGCCCACTGCAGTCCCCTGGGGTCCATACCCTTCTGCTATGGTGCCCACCCCTTCCCTCCCTCCCTGCAGCCCTGTGGAAGCTGCCCTTCCCTTCACACCCCTGTCCTCCCGGTGCCCCTCCCTTCCCTTATCACCCCATAGCCCTTGTGCCTGCCCCACCCCATGTCCCTCCCTCCACCCCCTCTGCTCCTGTCACCCCCCTCCCCTTTCCTCTCCCAGCATCAGTCTGTCCCCTCCTCTCCCCCCGCCTCCCCTGACACTTTCCCACCCCTCCCCCGCTCCTCCTGCCCCTTTCCCCTCATTGTCTCCTCACAGGCAGAGGGGCCCTGACTCCCCTCAGCCAACAACCCTCCCCCCCAGTGATTAACGGGGACACAGGTTAATTTCCCTTTGATCCCAGTGACCAGGCCCTGCCCCCGGCCCTGACTCTGTGACTCTCTCCCCAGTGGACGTGACTCTGGATCCAGACACGGCAAATCCCAACCTCGTCCTGTCTGAGGATCGGAAACGTGTGGGACTCGGAGACAAACGCCAGGATCTGCCCAACAATCCTGAGAGATTTGATCCTAGTTCCTGTGTCCTGGGCACTGAGGGGTTTGCAGGCGGGAGGCGTTACTGGGAGGTGGAGGTGGGAGACAAGATGAGATGGGACCTGGGGGTTTGTAGGGAATCTGTGCGCAGAAAGGGATGGGTCATAGCCACACCTGAGGATGGATACTGGGTTGTGAGGCTGTGGGATGGGGAATACCAGGCCGGCACCTCCCCCACGACCTCCCTCCCCGTGAGCATCAGGCCCAGCCGGGTGGGGATTTTCCTGGACTATGAGGCGGGCGAGGTCTCGTTTTACAATGTGACTGACAGGTCCCATCTCTTCGCTTTCACTGACACCTTCTCCGGGAAGCTCCGCCCTTATTTCTATCCTGGTCACAACGCTGGGGGTAGAAACGCGGCTCCCCTGATAATCTGTCCGGTCCCAGCTCAGGCCGGAGGGAATCTCTGCCCCTGACAGTGACCCCGCGGCACAGACTGGCCCCTCCCAGACTTGCTGCTCTTCCCACCCCCAATGGTGGGGGCCAGTTACTGCAGCAACTGGACTTTGTGCTGACCGGATGCTGCCAGTTTCCCTTTTCAGCTGGAGATTCCAATAGAAAACCGGACACCTGGGAACCCTCAGCCCCCACCTTCCCCGTCCCCTGCCCCAGGGGTAGCAGACGGGGTGGGGGGGATGGGGTCATTCACTCTGGTCAGAAATTTCTAACCCTGTGAAATCTCAATGTAAAATATGAAAGAAAAAAGATTATTTTAATTTAGAAAATATTATTGTAACAAGGTGTAAATACAAGAATATTTTAATTTACATTTCAACAGTATTTCAAAAAACAAGCATCTAAATATATTTGTAGAAATGGAATTATTTACATTTTTTATCTTTCCTTCAAATCTATAGTGAAGTTTAACTTCTGTAAATAACGTCATTTGTATTTCAATTGTGGAATTTCAAGAAATCCAAAATATTTATCTTAACAAAATAAACATTAAATTGTCAGACTGGGTTGTTCAGTTACAATGTACATGTGTCATAAACATCACAACTACACACATGTGCAGCTGGTCTCTCTCTCTCTCTCTCTCCCCCCCCCCCCCACTCTTTATTGTCTTGACTGGTTCTGGATGGCAGGACACATACACCCACCTGCTGCACTACACCTTTCACAATTAATAGTTGACAAAACGATAGAATTAATTAAGCAATATATTTAAGTTAACTCACACAAGATTATATAATAATCTTTGAACTTCTGTCAGCGTTACTTCCTGTGATTTTTAACTTTCTGGCTACATCTAATTGGTAATCAAGGTATGACCCTTCCTTTCTTTTTCTTACATCAATTAACAAAACAGGGTCCCCAACCTCAAATGCTCTCTTCCTATCGATAGAAATCTCTTCTACAATCTCCAGTTTTTAGTTAATTTTTCGTAAGAGATATTATTTGCAGACAATGGACTCTCAGTGTCCACTGTTGATTTCAGTGTCCTGCCAGGCTCTTCATGTTCTTGGTTATAAGGACAAAACAAATGTAGTTTGATAAAGAAATAGAGAAGGGGTTGTGTTCCTTTACTCAATCATCACACATTAACTTAACCGTGTTAAAGATGCCGGCACTTAATGACACATAACATGACATTTGGTGAAGCTTTTTGGCAAACCTTCCTTCTTGGCCATAAATCAGTCAAAAGGGTGATATTTTTGTTGTCATGTGAGGTTTAGAGTAGAAAGAAAAGAAAGTTTCTCCAGGAAATTCATCACAGTTCCTCTCGGTTCTGTCCACCACTTTCTCTAAAGCTCTGTAAAAATAGTGACTGATTGATCTAATTCCTTGACATTAGCTGTTGAACCTAATTTCTTGAAGATCTAGCTCAGCAGAGTCTGAGGGGAGGCACATCACATGGTATTGCTAGGACTCCTTTTTGTTTTAAACTTGATGCGTTATGAACATTTTCAATGTAGTAATTCAGTTTTGAAGATTTATTCGTAATATGCCATCCATGGCAGAGTGCCCTAAACGTACCTTGATTATTTGAAAATAAATACCTTAAAATTATCTTGTAATGGATTCATTAGTGCTTTGTATCCAGTCTACTGGTGTCTAGGTGGTATGGGCTCCTGAAGCTTTGTGTTTTTCCTAATTTTTAACACAGGGAAATATTAATCTAAAAATAGATAATTTTTCCATAAAATATCCTTCAGAAATATCTGCGTTCCTTTCCCTAGTTCTCACTAGTTCTCCCCCATCAGTTTCTGCAACCCTTGGCTCGCAGACCTCTCTGTGAATGAAGCAGCATGCAGTCTGCCAGGGAACTTCCACCAAGCGTCTTTACGACTTTTTATGGTGCATCACAACATAGCAGCAGTTACAAGGAGCCCCTTCCTGCTCCAATTGAGAATTTTATACTGCTGCTTTCTTCTCAGCACTGAGCTAGTGACCTCATCGGGCTCCCTACAGGTGCAAGTGATCCCCTCTGCTCTTCCAAACCCAAACTGCTCAGTCCCTCCTCCTCTGACTGCACCCAGTGCCCTGGGTGTTCTCAGTGACCAAGGTGCTGGCTTCCAAAGGGCTCAGTTTGTAGCTGCCAACAGCCCCTGTCACACGGCCATGATTGTGTAATTGACCATATAATGAAAATGTAAACTGTTACCTCATTATTCAATTCACAACCTAGATCTGCAAGTGTCTGCTCTGCACAGCCATGTGGATATAGAATTTTACATCTCTTCTTCTCCATCTCATCTGCTGTCATAGTTCTAAGTGAAAATTCTTCTCCCTATTTTGAAAAATCATCTGTAGCTGTCAGTACAAACTGGTATCGCTTCTGTGGTACTGGATAGAGTCCGATTAAATTTCCTCTCAGCAGTTCCCAGAGTTTAACAACCTGTGTGCAAGAACACAGGCTAAAGTTATCATTTGGATCTTTCCTATGACATTTTTATTATAATCCCATGTATAGTAAGCAAAGGAAACGTTATAATGTGGTTTCTATAAAACTTGATGTCTCCACACAGTCAGAATCTAACTTTTGGTGTTTTTCAGACATAAATAAATACAGGCCAAACTTCTGCAACTGAAAACTTGCATAAATATGCTGTTACTGGAGCAGGCAATAGAAGTTGTTGCTGCACTGTGTTAGAGCTGATTAGAGGCTTTATTGTGCAGCAATAATAAATACAGATAATGATAAACAATTAGCTTAGCTAATGTTTAAAAACACTTCAGATGTATTTAACATGGGGGAAGATGTTAAGTGTTTGATTTAATGGGAAGCCATCTGCTCAGGTCCACTTCATTGCAGGGGTTGTAAAGTTAAGTCCAATCCAAGCAGGACATTTGCCTGGCATGAGATCCTGTAGGAACTCCTGCAAAGCATATGACAGGGACAGCAGGGTGACCAGAACCTTCTGTAACTCCCTGGGTTCTCTGCTGTCTTTCCAATGAAACCAGAGAACGTTATCCAGAGCACTCAAAGGTCTCCATGGAGATTTAAGAGAGACTCAGACCAAGCAGTGGAAACACAAACTGCCTGATGGAACCAGCACAGGATAATTGAAAGGGCCTCAAATGCCACAGCTCTGGACAGTTTCTTGTCCCTGAAGAAGTCAACCCTATTTTAATCTATAGTCTGTGCACTAAGAATTTCTGACCTACCCAGCAAGGCAGAAATAGAATCCAGGTCTCCTGATTCTTAGTCCAGTGCCGTAATCATTAGACCCTTCTGACTCCTCTGGAACATGGTTTCTTTACACCCTCCGTGCTGGGCCAAGGGGCAGTCCTCCGGATGTGTCCCATCTCCCGGCAGAGGTAGCACCGGGGCTCCCCTGTGGAATAATGCACCTGGTAGTGAGCTCCATGGTAGGGGATGAGGAAGAACCCCTGGAGCACCTCTCCATCACATGCCGGCATCAGGCACTGGGCTCTCAACCCGGAAGTGGGAACTATGGGATAGCTGTGGAACAGCTACCCACAGTGCACCGCTCCTTAAATCGACGGTAACTTTGGACCATGGACGCACACAATCGATTTAATGATCCTAGTGTGGACGCGCTAAACCGATTTTATAATATCTGTTTTATAAATTCGGTTTAAGCTACTTCGAAGTAATCCTGCAGTGTAGACGTACCCTCAGAGTCTCAGTGCTGATTGGGGGAGCATGGAGCTATTGTGAGGGAAGAGACTCAGGTCCTTGTTACTCTCTTTTAAGACCAAGGAAATAAGCCAGAACCAAACATGTATTTGATTGTTCTTGCTGCTTTTCTCCATTCTTTGTCTTTGAGTAATTCATGATTTTCTCTCTAATGGGCTAGTTCTTCTGAAATACTTACTGAATAATTAGGTTTTAATAAAGCCATATGCAAACCCACACTTCCAGTCACAAAGGAGTCAGGCAGCACCCTACAGAATGGGAGACAGTCCGCTGCAAAGCTGTGACCCTGAAAAGGATTTCGGGGCCATAGTGGACGAGCTGCTCAACATAATCTGTCCATGTGAAACTGTGGTAAAAAAGTTTAAAGCCATTCTTGGATGTATAGAGTAGTGAGTATGGAAAGGGAAGTGATCCAGCATTGGTGAGACTGATACTGGAATGCTGAATCCAATTCTTGTGTCCACATTTTGAATATTATGTTAAAAAAATTGGAAAGGGTACAGGAAAGATTCCTAATTGAGTGATGGGGATGATTTCTTGTAATGAGACATAGAAAAAGCTCAATCTGTTTAGTATGTACAAAAGGAGAATGAGAGGTGAGTTGCCTGACTTCATGGAGAGAAAATGTTGAGTCTAAAAGGGCTCTTTTATCTAGCACAGACAGGCATGACAAGCGCCCCTGGAAGGAAGCAGAAATCAGAAAAAGTATAATGACAATAAGACCAAGATTTGTAAGAAGGTGATTCATCATTGGAACAAACTACCAAGAGAAATGATGGCTTCTCCATCTCTTGATATCTTCTAATAAAGACTAGATGCCTTCCTAGAAAATGTTTGAGTAAAAGAAAAACCCAGCTCTTCTGACATACAGGAGGCCTTAGGATATGCAGGGGATCAGATTAAATGCTCTAATGGTTCCTTCTGGCCATGAAGTCTACTAACTTATGAAAAGTTGATTATGGCCTGGGGAAGAGCCTCTTGTGTTCTACTGTGCAGTCGGTGTCATCCCACAATGAAGAGTCATTGAGTGGGGTGATCCAGGGGAAGCAGCTCAAACATCCATTGTGTCTGGACAGGGGGAGAACATCAGTACTGCAAGGGAGGGGTGGGTGTGGCAGTGACATCACAAGGGCCTTTGGCAGGACCTCAGCCTATTGGAGAAAGGTGGTGGGGAGGCGACGATCTCACAGAGAGATCTTGACATCAGCCAGGCAGGACAGGGGTGCAGGCCAGGGGCAACCTTGGAGATCCCTGTGGCTTTGCTTCAGCACATCTCCTTCTCGAGGTCTCTCCTTGAGGACTGAGAGAGAATTCACTTTCACGTATGTGAGTGCAAGGAGGACCCTCTTTGGAGTTTTCTCCTTTTCTTTTCTTGATTTTGCTAGAACACAGACGTCCCTATATAGAAGGTAAGAGCCTCCAAGAGGTTTGGAACCTATTCAGTCTGATCCATCAGGTGCCAGCTGAATTCTAGGAAGGCAAAACACTAGATTGAGATGGCATCATTGTATTCCCAACATAGGACTTGTCCTTTAGAATCGCTGGGGACATTGGGAGTTCCCCATTTTGTTTTCCCTTTTTCCTCTGTCTCTCCTACCTTCCTCTTCTTGCTTCCTTTGTCCTTTTCCTCCGCTCTCCTCCCACCACCAGGAGCTCTGAGTGTCAGTGAGGGCCGGGGGGGGGGGGGAGGTGGAGTTGTGGGAGGCCCTCACAGAGAGGTGAGACTGGAATAGTGCTCAGAGTGTGATCCCCTTGGTGGTGACCTGCTCCATTCTTTGGGCTATTTGATGAGAACCCTTAGCCTCCCACCCCTCAAAGTCTCAACCTTGATGGGCTGAGGAGGAGGCTATTGACAGGGAGGAAACTCTGGTCTTTGTTGTTCTCTTTTATGTCCAAGCAAATAAGTCACAACCAGTGATCTGTTTGACCGATGTTGATGCTGCTCTCCGTTCATTGTCTCGGAGCAGTTCACGATCCTCTCTGACATTCCAATTCTTCTAAAATACTTGCTGAACAATTTCTATAAACAATTGTTGGTCTGTAGCTCATTTGAGAGCAACTCTGCTACTGACTGAGTGCATCAGCTAAGACAAGTCACTGCTCCTTTCTCAGCCTTAGTTTCTCCTTCTGTCAAGTACGAATAACAATCTTCTCCCACCTACCTTGCCATGGGTGGATGATGGGGATCCATTGAAGAGTGTCACTAGTAGCAGTGCAGAATAGGAGGTGTCCTATCACATTAAGCTGTATCAGATTATGCCATAATATTCTATTTAATTGGTATTTTATTCTTTTGAAATTGTTAAGAGCAGCAACTACTTAGCTCAGACTGAAGCATCTCATCTAACTTTCTAGATCACAGAGTCTCCTCTTTGTGTACGACGAGACAGTTTAATGCACTGTGACAAACAGGGGATGCTCTTGTTTTGCAAACAAACATTTGTTTGCAAAGGATTTCATCCTACTTGTTATGATTTCAAGAAACAAAGTGGTTTAGTCTGAATGGATTTTCTGACAGAAAAGGGTTTCCATGAAAATTTTCACCCCTTATTTCCTGGGCTCTATCCCTGCCTCCCTGCCTCTTGTTGTCTGTTAGTTAGAACAGGAGTCAGACCTGTTGGCTTCTCTTTTTGGCTCTGTCACTGCTTTGCAATATTGCCTTGGCAGTGATCAGCTTGTTTTCAGGCCTGGCTTCACCGGCAAAGGCTCTAAGGACCGAAATATAAAACTAAGCATTCTGAGTGATTCCTTTACTTCATTCTTAATCCAGGGGGGCTGTGGTAGAGGTATATAAACTTATGAGTGATGTGGAGAATGTGGATAAGGAAAAGTTATTTACTTATTCCCATAACACAAGAACTAGTGGTCACCATATAAAACTAATAGGCATCAGGTTTAAAACAAATAAAAGGAAGTTCTTCTTCACACAGCGCACAGTCAACTTGTGGACCTCCTTACCTGAGGAGGTTGTGAAGGCTGGGACTATAACAGCATTTAAAAGAGAACTGGATACATTCATGGTGGTTAAGTCCATAAATGGCTCTTAGCCAGGATGGGTAAGGAATGGTGTCCCTAGCCTCTGTTTGTCAAGAGGATGGAGATGGATGGCAGGAGAGAGATCACTTGATCATTGCCTGTTAGGTTCACTCCCCCTGGGGCACCTGGCATTGGCCACTGTCAGTAGACAGATACTGGGCTAGATGGACCTTTGGTCTGACCCGGTACGGCTGTTCTTATGTTCTTATGTGCTCATTTGCTGCTTGGCCCCACAGCCCGGCTCCATGCACATTCCCACACCTTGTCCTCTCTGTTTCCCTATCTGTTAACTCTGCTGTGTTAGATAAATGATGGCACAAAATTAGGGGACTTTCCATGGGGGATGGGGATTTAAGGCCGGAGTTCTCAGTGGCACAGTATTGCCATCCCCAAACTTTAGAAAATCATGAGTCAGGACTCCCTGAATGATGTGATGCCTTTTGTGAGACTAAAAAATAAAAATACTAATAAATGTTGAGTTCTTTCTATTTGCCTTCTGATTCTCACACTTTAGGCTGACTCAGGTCACATTTTAAGTTTTTCTCTGCAACCAAGACAGCTAGAAACTTCCTTTGTTTAGGTGTCCCTAAGTTCTGTTTGCTAGAAGCTGGGAATGGCCAACAAGGGATGGATCACTTGATAATCACCTGTTCTGTTCATTCCCACTGGGGCACCTGGCATTGGCCACTGTTGGAAGACAGGACACTGTGCTAGATGGACCATTAGTCTGACCCAGTCTGGCCATTGTTGTGTTCGTGAGATTTATTATAAAATTATCAGTTTTGGCAACACTTTTGACACTGTGTCTCCTTTACGCTGAGGCAGAACTGCCTTTAGCCTAGGTTAGAATCGGGCCTTTGAAACTTTGATTCCAGCGTAAGCAAGTTTTTGGCCTGTGAATTGAATATCCCTAGACTTGAAAGGATTAGATTTTATTGACAGATGTCAGCAAATGTTGATTTCACTTTGCGCACACAAAGGGATGAAAAAACATTTCCATTGATAAGAACTGAAATTTACAAATAGCTACAGTAAGAAAAATGCTGCTTGAGAACTTACTGGAGTTTAATTTAAGGAGATTTACTTAGCATGTTTTGACATGAGATGTTGACAGTTTGTGTTTTAATAGTTACACCTTTTAACTTTTTGAATCTGTCTGCTGTCCTAAATAATTATTGTCTGACTAAAACATTGTCTGAACTCCCCCAATTTCCCACAACTGTGAACAATAATATTGATAAAAACTGAAACTGTGAAAGTTTAAGTAGATAAATATATAAACATTCTTACCAATTAATATTAATCTTATTTGTCAAAATTACATATTAAATCAAATGAATTCTGCCAAGCCTAAATATCACTCCTTAGACACGCAGTTCTGTCAGCTCAGCAGGACAAGGGGAAGCTGATGTCTGTGTGAAGCCCCAGTGACCCCCACACACATACCAGCAGAGGGGGCTGATTGCAGGATCAGAGCCTTATTGGGACATTTCTCACCAAAGCCCCCAGGGCTGGAACGTTACGGGTGATCTGGCTCCAGCTCAGCAAACAGCCTGAGTCAGTTCCAGGAAGGAAAACACCCAATTGCTGCTTCTGCAGGCGGGGCATATTTCTGAGCTCAGGAAAGCGAAACTAACCCTGTTACACTGCCCAGAGGGAGCCATGGCCACAGACAGCCCCATGGAAAGTCTCCGGGAGGAAGCTACGTGCCCCATCTGTCTGGAGTATTTTAAGGACCCAGTGACTATAAACTGTGAGCACAATTTCTGCCGAGCCTGCATCGCCCAGTGCTGGGAGGGATCCGATACAGCCGCCTCCTGCCCTCAGTGCAGAGAAACTGGGCAACAGGGAAACCTCAGGCCGAACAGGAAGCTGGCAAATTTTGTAGAAATCGCCAAACGATTTAGTTTACAGGCAGCAAAGGGAGCAGGAGAGGAGAGGGTGTGCGGAGAACACCAGGAGACTCTGAAACTGTTCTGTGAAGAGGATCAAACTTCTGTCTGTGTCGTTTGCCATCTGTCCCGCGATCACAGAGATCACAGAGTGGTTCCTATAAAGGAGGCTGCCCAGGAGTACAAGGTAGGGAATTGCTGTCAAGTTTACTGGGTAATGACTTTGGATTTTAATTACAGGCTGATTTCACTGAATGTTACCTGGCACAGGTGTGATGCATCGTTCAGCTCTCTAAAGCCTTCATTGTATGGGAGATGCTATCACGAAATTAATGATCTGGCAGTGTGGTGACAGACTCAGAATATCAAGTCTTGAAAGATACCTGTTGTGGGAAACTTTTCTCTGAGTTTCTGAATGTTTTTCACACTCAGCTTCCACTGCTGAAATAAGGGGACTTTTTACACCAGGGGTGGTGTTAACCATCGGTGAGGTTTAAATCACAGGAGCTGCAGGCCAGTCTAGGTGAGTGTGTTACCTTCAGACTGGAGAACTGATGATTTAAATATCAGCACTGTTAATTATTTTGTTCCCCCTGTGAGAGCAGAGAGGGAGAATTACAGCTCAGCACCATTTATTGCCAGTGACGCCTCCTTCCAGTGCCACAAGCGGGTGATGTTTGGGAGATGCCACCTCTTATTTCCCCCAGTAAAGGAGGACCAAGCCCAGAGAGTCCAGGGGTACATTCTAGCCCCATGAGGGGAGTCCTGCCCCAGGAGCCCCTTGCAGCCAATCAGCAGCTCCGTCCTGTTTTGAACAATGCACCATTTGAACAGATCATGGTGTCTCCTTTCGGTGACTCACGTGGGCAGAGCTTATTTTGTGGGTGCAGCTTCAAAGAATCCAGCCACCTTTGTCCCTCCCCTGTTCTGATTCCTGCTCATTGCTGAAGCTCTTTTGCTGGATGCAGAGGCTGCTTTTCCGCCTCCTGTCTGTCACTAGCCCCTGCTGGCTCCATCGCTCACTGCTTCCCTGCAGCAGGACCGCAGGGTTGTCACCGAGCAGCTCCCCAGGAGCTCTCAGCAGCAGCAGCCTGGGCCTTGGGCAGAGGGCAGGAGAGAACTCAGGGCTCAGAGAAATGAAAGAGTGAAACGGGGATGTCTCTGGGGGGCTGCCATGGGTGTTGCACAGGGCGGGGCTTAGGGGGCAGGAGCACGTTGCTGTGCTGTGTGAATGAATCACACGCTGTCATAGAGGAAAAGAGCCCTGGGGTATTCCAGCTCTGGAGCAGTTATAATTATGGGTGGCACATTCCCCCAGACCGAGTGTTCCCTGTTCCTCACTAACCTCCAGCCGCATCACAGCTTCACCCTGTGCAGTTAATGGGACTGCGCTGGCTCAGGTGCTCAGCCGCTGCCTGAGGGAGGCCACATGGGAGCCGGGACAGACGGGAGCACAGTGGGGTCTTGTTCCTGGCCTGGGTCTGGGTACAGTGCAGCGAGGTGCTGCCCCAACCTCTTCACTCTCACCGGCAGGAGGGATCGTTCAGAACCTTCCCAGCTGTTTCCCCTCTGGCCTGTGCTCAGTGATGTGAAGCTTTAGCTCAGACACAGGCTCTGAGAGGTCCTGAGTGTGTGCAGGGAGCAGAGCCCCTGCTCTGAGACTGGCGTCTCTGCTCCCATGGGGCCTTTGGGGCCGGCAGAGTCAAGTCCGCTGCCTCCTTCCAGGGTATTTCGTGCTCGTGTGTGAAATGCCAATATGGACAGTACTGTCCACCCATCGGACAGGCAGACTAATGGCTGTTTATCACATGCGATGTCCCTGCAGGAGAAACTCCAGGGAGCTCTGGCCCCTCTGAGGAAGGAGCTGGAAGAGGCCCTGGCTCTGATGTCTGCAGAGGAGGAGAAGATCACAGAGTGTCAGGTGGGTGTCCGGGTTTATTCCTCCCTGAGCCCTTCCCCCTGCAGCGTTCCCAGGAATGACGGGGCCGTAAAGCTCCAGGAGGAGGTTATGACCCTGCTCTGGTTGTTTGCTCCATTGCACAGGCTTGGTGCCGGCCATGGGCAGCGCATACCTCCGGCATTTGGGGATGCCGGGCATGAGTGCCGGAAACTCCCCGACACCCAGATCATTGCTCTGCCCATTGCTCCACCCCCATTTGTCCTCCTTTCCCCATTATGCCGCCCATGCGCCGCTCCTGCTCTGCCCCATGCCAGGCTCCCACTCATCCACCTCCCCAGAGGCTCCCCGCTGACCCGTTCACTTTTGCAGCTCGCTCCTCTCCCGCACCCCCTCCTCCAAGTCCCCCTCACCTACCGTTTGCTCCTTTCTGCCCCCTCCTGCCTTAAGGGTGAGTGATGTCGGGGAGGGACGGAGAGGAGCAATTGGCGGGGCCCTCCCCCACCGCTGACGGGCAGCAGACGGTGGGTGCTGCAGGGGAAGAGCTGGAGCGAGGGCTCTGGGCAGAGCGCAGGCAGCACTCCAAAGGCAGCAGGTCTGCAGGATCCTCCGAAGAGAGGGGCGCTGCATCCCGTTTGGGGAAGCTCAGCCTCCCCTGGCCTATGGTACCTGCCATCCAGGGTGCTGGCAGCATCAGGCTGTGTCTCTGGTGGGGATGTCAGTGCAGCAGCTCCTGTAGGCTGAGGAGGGGCAGTTCCTGGCCCTTGTACAGTGGTGCAGACACATCCCTGGGATCTCTGATAGGGGCAAATTCTCAATATTGGATGCAGTGTTTTCACTATTGTGTGGATCCTGTTTCCCTCCTGCACATGAGGATGGTGCGTCGGCGGCTACAGCCATCGGTTTTCAGTGACCTCCATGACCAAGCTCTGCAGCATCTCTGCAGCCTGGAGGAAACAGATAGTTCCTTCTCGCTCTGCACCCACAATCCCTGCAGTGAATCTGCCCAGTGCCTGGGCCAGAGACTGGAGCTGGGAGGATGATTTGCCCCCCATGGGTGAGGTTGAGATTGACTGAGCTGGGGGCATGCTGGGAGCTGAGCACTTCTGAACATCAAACCCAGTTGGGAGTGTGGAGCTCTGTTGAAAATCTCCCCTAGGGTGCATCTACATGGCCCCAACAGCCAGCTGCAGGCTAGTGACTGAGTAATACCCAGGGTCTGGGTGGGCTTGTACAGCCTGTGCTGCTCCTGCGGCTTCATAGCTACGAGTACCCGAGCTAGTCAGACCAAAGCTAGCCTGGATGTGTCTACACACGGTGCTGTCGCACCTTCATTGCAGTGGGGACACCTCCTGAGTGATCAGAGCCAGGGGCAGGTCAATGTCAAGCCAGGCAGCGCTCGGCCACTTTGACGCCTCTGTTGCCATCACGTGGCCACTTCATCCCAGTCACCTGCTACTGTCACTTTGACTTTCCCTGTGCTTGTCTGTAGCCAGGTGATGAACCCATGGGAAAAAAAAGTCTGTTCAGATTCACTTGCCTCTTACAGTGAAATCCCTGCAGGGAGCGTGGGGGGTGTGAGGAAGATGCCAGCAGCAGGGATGAGAGGAGAAGTAGGTGCCCCACTATTCAGATAAAAATGGCCATTTACAAGAGCTGAAGTGCTCAGAGCTGGGTGCCTCTGGTTCTGTATCTGAATCCGTATTTAGAGCCCTGCGGAAGTGGTCTGGTTTCCAGAGGACAGAACCGCAGCAGTTCCCACTGCTGCAGCGGAAGCAGTTGGTGCTCAGTTCCTCATACAACAGGGATTTAGGTGGATAACAATTAACAGCCAGGTTTGAATGTGTCCATCAAAGTGCCCAGAGAGCAGGTGGGGACAGAGCTGGCATCAGCCAACCCGCTGCTCTGTGAGCCTAGCGAGCTCCCTAAAGGCTGTGATCCCAGGGGCACTGGGCACATGGACGTGGGGCACTCGGCCAGGCTGTGTGAGGCCAGAGCCAGCCCTGACAATGGCCTGGGTGCCCAACACCCATGTGAGCCCCCGGATGACACCCAAAGGACTATTAGCACCAGCCCTAGGTCCTGAACTTTGCAGCCCTGGGAGCAGGTTGTCAAAGAAGGAGCATCGCCCACATCCTGCTGTGACCGCTCCCGTTGGTGTCTGAGTGCCCAGCCGTGGGCACCCAGATGCCCCCATGGACACCCTGTGTGGCCTCCTGTAAATCTCTCCTGCTCCCTCGATTTCTCCCCACTCCCCTGTGTCCATCCCATGCTACCTGCAATAACATACTGCGTCTTTACAAAGCACCCTAGACAACCCCGCTATGGAACTGGCCATATGAACTCTGAACTAAAAGAAACCCATTATGGTACATTTCCCAAAGAAGTAAATCTCCTTACAAACCTGATACTGATCTGATCCCCTGCTTCATGGACAGAGGCCCAGTCCGTGTAACTCAACATCTGGCTCACGTTTTCTCTGTGCCTTTCCTATTCTTCTATTTCCAGGGGAAAGTGAAGAACAAGAAAGAGATGATTGCAGGTGAATTTAACCAACTGCACACACTGCTGAGAGAGGAGGAGCAGCTGCTTCTGCAGAGCCTGGAGGAGGAGGAGAGGGAGACTCTGCAGAGACTAAGAGAAAATGTAACCAAACTCTCCCAGCAAATCTCCTCTCTGCAGCAGCTGATCACAGAGATGGAGGAGAAGTGTCAACAACCAGTTGTGGAACTGCTAAAGGTGAGACGGCATCAAAATTCTCCACTCATCCAGAATTAGAACTCAGATCCCTGGGTCTGGATTCCAACAATTAGAGTAAATGTGTTTTGTGGTTTACTGACAAACAGAACATCCGGCTAAGGGCTCCATCAGTTCCAAAATATCCCAGTTCATGTTAGAGGGGAATTCTCCTCATGGAGCCCCAGTGAGGCCATGGGAGATTAAATGGATGATACAGGAATGATACTGAGCTGAACCCATCCCTGCTCTGACTCCAGAACGTTGGACCCAAGACAGGCGATAAACACAGATCCTGATGGGTTGGGTCCCTAGAAGGGAGAACCCTTTAGCTAAATTTCTGTCTCACCTTCATAAATGAAACAAGTGTTAATGCAAAATGGTGTATGAGATTTTACCACAAAGCAGTGAAGCCTGGGAGGGTTGATCTATTTTTTAGATGAAAGTTTGATGCCCAGAGTGAAACTCACACAGTTTGATGCACATTGTGTTACTGCAGAACATTGATTCTCTTTTTTCCTTTCAGGATGTGAAAAGCACCTTGAGCAGGTGTGTTTCCTGTGTTCATTGCTCTTATATTCTTTGTGGTGGTTCTGGGATGATGTGTGTACAGAGCAGCTGAGTGATGATGGGACATTTTCTTCATAGGAGTGAGAATGTGAAACTCCAGAAACCAGAAGCTGTTTCTACTGATCTGGAGAATGTGTATAAAATTTCCCTTGACATGAGGGAAGCGCTGAAGAGATTCGTAGGTGAGTGGATTCTACTGGGGCATTCAGCTGTGCTGTGCCTGGGGCTCTGAACAGAGTCTGGGACCCCAGAACACACATGCACCCAGTTGACAGGCTTGGAGCTGTGATAGCTGGAGGCTGATGTGCTGAGTGCTGGGCAGTTTGCCTGCTACTTACAGCCACCTGCTGGTACTTGCCCAGGTGTCTGACTGGGCCCTGTCACTCTGACATCCTGACCCCTTCATGGCTGAGTTACTGGGTGTCCCTAAGCCATGTGCTGTGAGGCCTGGACTGGGCCCATTGTACTGGGAGCTGCACAGACGGTAATGGATGGTGTGTCTGTGCCTCTCTCCTGGGACGTGTGAGGGCTGCGTTGTGTGGGCACCGCTCAGCACTGCCCCAGCCCCCATTAGCCAAGGCTGGCCCAGCTTTCTGAGCTGCCGGAGCGGCCAGTCTGCCTGCTGTGGTCTGACCTGGGTCGTGTGTTACTGGGTAACAAGCTGAATCCTACGGGCCCCTCGTCTGCTCTGAGCACAGCCCAGTGTGAGGTTGGGTCAGTGGTTTGCTGCTCAGTGAGTGAGACTCACTCAGAAGATTGTGACCCTGTCACAACGACTGAGCGTGAGCTGCCCCTGTCCAAACCCCTCCCACAACCCCAGTGTGGAGACTGGGGGCAAAGGCAGAAACCTGACAACGAGGAGGGAGAGAGAGGAAACTAAGGCAGAGGAGAGGAGGGTGGGAAGGTTCAGGGAGCTCGGTCTGTGATTGTTGAACTGGCCCTTTCATCCTACCCCCTCCCCGCTCCTCTCTTCCCACCCACCCCCAGCAGGGGCAGTGGAAGGGGCCAAGCTGGGTGTGTCTGTCCCAGCTGATGGAGTCTGCGCAGTCGGTGCTGGCTGCAGGGCCAGGATCTCAGGGCTGTGGGGAGCAGGAACCCCAGGCTGTGGGGGAAGCACCTTCCTCTCTGTGACAAGCTGGAGCCAGCACATCCCTGCTTCCCTCCCAGTTCACTGCTCCCAGCCCAGCCCAGTCTGTGCCCACTGAACCCTGAACACGGCTGGGCTCTGGGCCGTTCCACACCCCTGGCCCCTGAGCCTGTCGGGATCCTGAGCCAGTCAGCTCAGTGGCTCGTTCTAGGGGATCACCAGCCCCGGAGAGCCTCCTGTCAGCCCCCCAGAAGCCCCTTCCTGGGCAGGGTTCCAGGCCTTGAGTCACTCGCTGTCTGCTCCAGGCAGGCCAGGCCCAGGGTCCCCAGCAGGTCCATTGGTGCTGGCACCGCACTCACTGCCAGAGCTCCCAGCCCCTGACCCAGCCCAACCCATTGTCCCAGCACTGACCGCTCCCCTGTGGGTGGGGACACTGCTGCTCTCAATGGCTGAGCCCCTCTCTCTGCCGCTGCCTCTGCTGCTGCATTCGCAGGCTCAGCGCGTGCCAGGGCCAATGCGGCGCTGCTGGGGCTGCTCCTTCCCTTGGTCCCTGGGTTCTCTGTGTGTGGGGCAAATGGCGGGTGAGAGGGCAGGGACCTGCTCAGAGACACACACCGTGAGCTGCACCCAGAGGGCAGAGACCAGCCAGGGCTGGGC